>CANXYC010058589.1:0-27883 GCA_948193065.1 Aleurites moluccanus
AAATAAAATAAAATTGATAATTACACTTCAAAAATGACAGATATTACACATAACCTTCTTCACTAATTGCCACCTTGGCAATCTCACTTCTCCACTTCGCATTGCCAGCTCGCAAAGTGCCACTTCGCATTTTGTCGGCTCGCCATACCAATACTCTGCTAAGTTGAAACTCTTTCTCGGCAACCTAGACTTAACCAGCTCGCAAAAGAGCTACAAACATCAAAACTTACTAATTCTTATTGCCACTTAAAATAAACATGCAGGGGCACAACATATCAAAATTTTAAATCATAAAGACTAACACACAGACAATGGTGACTCTTCAAAGGTCACCCAGACCTACTGCCCTAGAATCTCTCCTAACAATCCTGAGAAAAACTACTCTCCACTGAGATATACTTATCCAAAAATTTTGAAATTTTACATCCATCATCACAACACACAAAGGAACATTTTTTATGTTCACACCTTTAGCTAATTCTATCTCAGTCATTCCCAGTAATTTCAAACAGACAATGACTTCCTGCAGAAATACTCAACCAGACCAGTTTTGCTCAAATAAACATAACTCATCACTCACAAAGAATTTTGCCAAACCATTTTATAGAATTATAGTTAAGGTATAAACTCACAACTTTCATGTTTTACACTTTATCAAATTATGTTTTTAAAATCATACAATTAATCTCATAAAATTCTGAAACTGCAAAGATAAAAAATTTTCTGAAATTCTCAAACATTCTCATTTGAAATTAATTAATTCTCCAAACATACAGAATTAATAAAAACACTACAAAATAGCAGATATTACAAATATATTTCATGAATTTTTCATTAACGACTTGTTATTTTATTCAGTTAAGTATGACTGCATTCACTTCAGCGAATGAGATTAAATCAAAATGTATGAAATTAATTCATAATATTTTTATAATCTTTTTATCGATATTGCTACTGCAGGAGCATATTCGATATATGAACAATATTAACATATTATTATTTGTGAATATTCCTCACATATTAAGAGTTAATTCTAACAAAAATCAATATATTCGAAATAAAAGAATAACTTTTCAATATCAAAATAAATAAATTTACTATCATTATCAATACATGATTAAATTAAAAAATTCATAATAATTATCCTATTTTTTTTTTTACTTATACTTTTATAAGATCTCAAATATAAATCATTTTCTTTTATTTCAAATTATATTTTAAAAAGTATAAAATATTATAATCTATACAAAAACAAATATCAAAATTAGAGTAGACAAATTTTATGTTAAATGTAGATTGAAAAATAAAATGATAATGCATAAAAATAAAATTTACTTATTCAAATACCTAAATTAGAATATTATTAATAAAAAAAATTTTAAACCTCAAATACTTAAATATGAATGTTATCAAGAGAAAGATCTTTAAACTTTTTTAACAAGAAAGCTATCAAATGTGTCATGGAGAACAAAATTAGGTAGCATAAGAATAAAAGAATTTCGATCTATCCATTGAAAAAAAAAACTCTAAAACATATAAGTATAATATTATTATTAATCATAAAGGCAATGATAATATAATAATTTTCTATAAAAATAATAAACTAATATATTTTAGTATATTTTCATAAATATAAATAATTCATTAAGATAGTGAAATAAATAAGATATATGAAATTGACATTTTAAGAGTAGACAAACTTACTTGGATTTGATTGCTTAAAAATAGAGAATCGTGCTGATAACGTGTTATGAAAAATAAACAAAACAAAATAAGAATAAGAACAATAATAAGAACAAAAATAAGAATAGAGAAGATGAAGTTTTCTATTGTCTTCTTGGTATGTATTACAAAATAATATAAACTCCTATTTATAGGATTCATTTTCATCATATGTTACAATATATAAACCCATCATAAATTACAACATAAATGGTGTAATAAAATTAAATTTAAATATAAAAACTTATGAATAATGAGATAGATGAATGAACATCCACATTTATATATATATTTATAATAGAAAATATCTTGTACCTTAAAAAATAATTTGAAAATGCCTTTTTAACCAAAAAAATTAACAATTTTACCTTTTTCTTTGAATTGATCAATATGGTGCTATCTTTTCTATACTTTACCTGTGAACTCTCATTTTATTTTATTTTTTTTTGCTAACTTCTTGTGACTAGTGTTTTTTATACATTCTTTTTTTTTTTTTTGTAAGTTAGAATTCTATTCAACAAAAATATTGGATTACACAGTCTAAGATATGCAATCCCACAATTATCGTAAAGCAAATACCCAGCCAAGCTCCTAGTTAAAATAGTGAGTTCTAACAAGAAGATTTGCTCTCAAGTGTGCTAACCAATCGAAGCTAAAGTTCACCTCTCGAAATATATGCTTGATATTTACCCTTCAGTTTTTGCTCATAATATCCTGAATGATGTGTACCAAGAAGCTCACCTCATTCACCCCCACTTCAGAGTTACTGATTAGTTGCACCACAACAAGGTTATCACATTCTAACATCACATCTTTTACCCCTATATTCCAAGCGAGGGAGAGACCAAGATAAACTCCCAAAGCTCTACCTTTTTTATCAAACAAGCCCCTAAATTGGCTACAAAACCACTTGTCCAAGCTCCTAAGTGCATTCTAAACAGACCCCTAACAAAAGCTAGCCCTGAATTTGTATTAAACAATCCATCATAATTGATTTTACATTATTCTTCCCTTGGCATACTCCAGCTAATCCACTGCTGTCTTTAATGGTCATTACAAAATTCCTAGTTTTATACAGCTGATTGGCCTTAAAAGCCTCCATTGCAAAGCTCATGATTACCTGTCTAGGGTCATTTTTTAAGGAAGAAATCCTTCTTAAACAGTATCATGTTCCTCCATTTCCAGAGATACCGATAGCAAATACCAAATACAAGATTCCATGGGATTCCATCCACCCTAATACCTTTTCTTACAAGTTGTTTAATAACCAGAAGGTGAAATCCACACTCAAGAAGGTATGAATATTTAAACTAGATGGAAGTATTAGCCATACAAACCTGCTAAGCAAAGAAACATCCTCTCAACACATGACATGCATTTTCGCTGTGGAAAAAGCAAGTTGCACAAGTTGTTTCCTCTGCTAAGTGCCTTTTTTTTGTCTTTCCTTGTTTGTAAGTAATATGTTCTACTTGCTAGCCAAAGAAATGTCCTTACCCTTTCAGGACCTTGCCAATTCTAGACCGGTTTCCATTTAGAGCTCTTGTGATGGGGTTCCTCCTCACTCAAGGCTATATATGCAAAGTTAGTTGTAAATTTCCCTGATTTGGATAGCCCCCAGTATATGTTGTCCTCTCCCATACCTTGCAAAAGAGGCATTGCAGCTGCAATCTAATATAGAATGGCCTGGGGAAACTTATTTTGAAATAGTTCACAATTCTAGCCCCCATTTCCATTAACCAAGTCCATCACCTTAGCTTTTAGATCTTCTATTCTGGTGATATGGGCACCACCGAATGATGAATGAGCGACTTGCTATCTGGTAGCCAGGTATCTAACTAGAACCAAGTTGTGTTCCCATTAGCAATACTCTACCTGATACCTGACTCTGTATAGTGCCATACTTTAGACATGCCCCTCCAAAGCCATGAACAATTATGAACTCCCTTAGGAATAGGCTTTTGCAGCATTTAAGAGCAGTATTTTCTTCCTAAAACTTGAACCCACAATGCCTCCGATTTAGTTAAAACACCCAAAACCAGTTTCATTAGAAAAGCTTCATTTACATGCTTCATCTCTAACATCTCCCATTTAACTAGAGGAATAAAGTTTTTCCTTCATTTGAATCCCCATACAAACTTTTTGCAATGTTTCTCAATTTCATGGCGCATTGAAACTGGGGTGGATGTTGTTTGCATATGTTGTTTGGAATTGCTTTCAAAATTGCTTTAGCTAAGGTTAATATGCCTGCCAATGATAACTTCTTTGCTTGCCAACCTAAAAGCTTGAGTTTTATCTAATAAAGGATGTAGCTATAAGTTTGCTTGTTGACTTTTGAGTGGAGCAGACACCCAAGTACCTGCCGAAATCATTTGTAAAAGTAAACCCATACTTATGGCTTATATCTATAGCCAAATGAGATGGGATATTTCTGGACATAAAGATCATTGTCTTGCTTTTACTCATATTTTGCCCTGAAGCCCCAGAAAATGTTTCAAAAACATCATTGATAATTTCAATTTGGGACATAGTTGTTTCATAAAAAACACAAGATCATCTGCAAAGAAGAGATGGGATAGAACCAACCCATTTTTGCTTAGCTTAATAGGGGACCGTATTCCTTTATTAATTGTCTCCCTGATGCCATGGGAAAGTCGTTCCATACATAACACAAAAAGGTAGTGTGACAGGGGGTTTCCTTATCTAATCCCTCTTGAAGGGTTGAACGGTTCTGCTATCTCTCCATTCCACAACACTCTCAAGGATGTGTTGAAACACAACTCATAATGATGGATATAATTTGTTAGGGAACTTTAATTAAAAGTAGAGTTTCTTGACTAAAGTTCCAGCTGAGCCTATCATAGGCCTTCTCCAGGTCAACTTTAATCTTCATGAAACTCTTACCATTCCTTTTGTTTTGCATATAATGGATTACTTCTTGAGCTATGATGATGTTGTCAGTAATAAGCCTCCTCTTGCACTCTATTGATCTTTGAACCCCATTTAGGCGAGCCATAACCCTCCTCTTCCTTCGTTTTATATACCTAAAGCTCTCATGATTCCATCTCTTTAATTTACCCTGGAATACTGAAAAGGAGATGCTAAAGGATCCTTCTTCCTTCCAATTATCCCTCACAAAGGAGTTGAAACCCTCTTGAAGTAACCAGGGGGCTAGAAATTTGAATGGCTGATTCACTTGACCCAAATGAGCCTTCTTACTTCTAATTAAAAGTGGACAGTGATTTGACTGAATTTTGGGGAGGTGAGTGACACTGAAGTAGCTAGGAATCTCAAGTTTCATTCATCATTACAAAGAGTACTATCAAGTCTTTCAATTAAATTCCCTCCTGATCAGGTAAAAGTAGGACCTTTGTAACCCAAGTCCAGAAGGCCATTGTTATCAACACACTCTTTAAAGGGTTAATTATAAAAAAAATTATCAACTATTCGCAAAATTATAATTTTATCATCAACTAAAAATTTTAGTAATTATATATATATATATATATATATATATATATATATATATATATATATATATATATATATATATTTTAATTTTTAGCAAATTTAGCACGAAACCGAAATCTGATCAGAATTTCGGTGTCAGAACTGACGTGATATTTTTTTTTTATTATTTTTATCATGTCAACATTTGTTTAGAAAATTAAATCGAACTAATTGAATCAAATTGAACTAAATCAACTTGAATCTATCGGTTTGATTTGATTTTACAAACTTCAGTTTAGTTTGATTAATTTTTTTGAAATTTCAATTTTTTTATTCGGTTTGATCTTTTCAAAAAGAAATCAAATAATTTTTTTCATTCGGTTCAATTAATTTTTGAAATTTTAGTTTTTATTTTGGTTTGATTTTGAAAGTTTTATTTCGGTTCAGCTCAAACTAAATCGAATGATTTCTTACCCCTTTATTTCTTTTTATTATTACTTTTTTAATTTTATGGTCATTCAATACCAAAAATATTAAAATTGGATAAGTTCGGTTTGAATATTTCGATTTTTTTAAATATCGAAATAATTAAACCGAACCAAATTGAAATAGAAAGCAAGTTATTTAGGTTGAACCGATATATTTTAGTTCGGTTATTCGATTATATATATATATTGTTTGATTTATTTGGTTTCTTTTTAAAGAAAACCAAATCGAATAAAAAAATTAAAATTTCAAAAAATTAATCGAACTGCACTGAAGTTTAAAAAATTGAATCAAACCGACCGAAATAATTTTATCAGTTTGATTTTTTTTTTTGAAAAAATCAAACCGAAATAAAAAACTAGAATTTCAAAAAAATTAATCGAACTAAACTAAAGTTTGAAAAATCGAATAGAATCAAATCAATTGATTCAAGTTGATTTGATTCGGTTTGATTGAATTGATTCGATTTTATTTCCTAGTCAAATGCTGACGTGATAAAAATAATAATAATAAATATCACATCAAGTCCGGCAACGGAGCTCTGACTGAATTCTAGTTTTGTACTAAATTTACCAAAAATTGAAAGTATATATATAAAATTACCAAAATTTTTAGTTCGTGATAAAAATGCAATTTTGTGAATAGTTCATAATTTTTTTTTTTTTTTTTATAATTAACCCCTCTTTAAATAGTCTACATCCTCTATTCCTGGTTCTTGTTCCCCCTCTCTTTTCATAAGAGGAAATAATGGCATTGAAATCACCTGTAATAAGCAAGGGACCCTAAATATTGCTACCAATCAAGCTAATTTGCTCCCATAGCATTCTGCATACATTAGGAGCTGAACACCCATACACGGCAGAAACAAAACCAACATTTTGATAACCATCCTTGATTCTAACATGAATAAGTCGGAAGTAGTTAACTAGAATTTCCACTTGAAGAGAAGACTTCTATAGTAACCAGATACCTCCTACAAAAACACTAGCTTAACTCTATAGGAATACTCAAATCTCAATTTATGTATCACCTTATCAGCTCTCAAACCACTAATCTTGGTTTCAAAAAAGGGTTAAGAAGTTCACTTTATATCTATTCACAAAATCTCAATTTATGTATCACCTTATCAGCTCTCAAACCACTAATCTTGGTTTCAAAAAAGGGCTAAGAAGTTCACTTTATATCTATTCACAAAATCTTTCAAACATCTCTGAGACTCCTGGCTAACTGCCCCCTTGGCAATTCCATGCAACAAAGGATAAATCCATGGGAAATGAAAAATGCTCAATCCCTTAAAAAGGGATCTCTACTCTCATCTTCTGATAGCTCCAAATTTAACTCTCTGATGAGATCATCTTCCTTCATAATGTTCCCAACACTTCCTTTATTATCTCCCTCCATGAAAAAAAGATTGTCTGCTATAGCTTGGATTGCCTTTGTAGTAGGGATCTTCTTGCCTATAGGAGAATTACGCTTTTGAACTTTGAGCCTCTGCTTTTTATTTTTTAACAACTGATCTAAAGAAGTGAATTTCACATATTTGTAATTTGCAAATTAAAATTAATGTTATTAATTAACGCACCCAATACAAACAATATCCACCCAGAATAAACAATACCCATGCAGTATACCATATCAAACTAAATAAACATTCCTACTCAAAATTCACTAAATCTAAAATGCAAAAGCACAATAATTTATCACAAATCGAAACTAGATTTTAGAAAGATTCCCAGCTCAAACGCGATAAGCAAGCTACTAAGTACCCAAGATTGAGTTCCAATCAGGACAAGGAGCTAGGGTTTTGATGGCAATTAGAACCAAAACTCAGGTCGATAATGGGAAAAAAAAGAGAGGCAATTCTAGATAGAAAAAAAAAAAAGAGACGGAACAAGTTGAAAGCCGTACCTTGAAGGAATTGAAGGGATTCAAAGAGAAATAGATGGAGATGAAGAAAAAATTTGTGTAGAGTGACAAAGGAAAAAAAGGGTTTTTTTTAGAGAGAGAAAATAGGAAAATGAGAATGGTCTGAGCCTTTGAAGGCTTTGACTCTTTAGCTTGATGAGGCTGATGATGATGATGATGCCTATGTTACTTCCTGTGTTAGAGAAAAGAAAAGGTGGAGTCATGATTTTGGAAGCAGAGAAAAGCGAGAAAGAAAGTGGAGAAGGAGAGAATGAACAAAGAATAGGTTGAATAAATTAGATTAATCTATTTAGCTTGTTCATTTTAATTTAATATTAATCTATTAGCCGTTAATCTATTAAAAGCTAAATGACACTTTCTCTCTTCATTTTAATTTAATATTAATTAATTAACTTTTTTTTAAAAAATTTAATCCACGTCATAAGTTATTTTTTAAAAATACGCACTGTGCTAACTAGACATTTAGGGATAAAAAATATCATTTTTATATTGTTTGAATATTTAATTTGATTATTTTAATATTCGAGATATAAAATGACCGATTGTGTCAAGTTTGAAAAAAAAAAATCTTTTCCCTAAAAATAAAATAAAAACTTACAGACCCCTTGAAAGTAAATCTCTAGTCCACAAATCCAAAAATTACAGTCACTGGTACACCAAGTTTAAATTTTAACTCTTTTGCTTTTTGTTTTTGCCTTTTTTGTGTCCAAATTGTGCATTTATGCCCTATTTGATAATGCAGTTGTTTGAGCTTATTGTATTCAAATATGCTCAATTTAATTTTTTGATTTTATTTTTTGGGGTTTCTGGCTTCCATAGCATCATAAGGATTTATAGATTTATCTTGTTCATTACCCTTCACACTCCTACTTTGTTTTTGGGTTTATATTTATCAAAGATGAGATTTGTTTCTCTTTATGGGATATGGAGTAGCAACAGAGGAAAGCTTGAACAATGGAAGAACAGAGGCGCTGATCTTTGATCCCATAAACAGAGCTTGGAGCACCGAGATGAAATAAGATAGGGAATGAAGATGCAACTAGGGATTTTGATGACTTGTTTTGCCCGGTAAACTCAATCCGAGTCACCTCGATGACTGGGTTTCTCTCCAGATTTATGATTTTTGATATTTGGAGTCTGAACCACCTGATTTATAGATAATTTTTAATTTTTTCGGTCAAATCAATCAGGCTGATTGGATTTTCAAAACTATTAGAAATGAGGTAAATCGCTATGTGAAAAAAAAGCAAAGAAAACGAAAAAAGAAAGTAAGCGCATCAACAATGAATGAAAAACAGTAAAAAAATGTTATTAAAACCGAACCAAATAGGCCACTTCGATTAAAAAATTGAGAATCGATTGAACGGCCGGTTCGATCCACCTCCTTTTATCCGTCCTATAAAAATCGACTAAAAAACCGACGAATCAGTCAAACCAAACCAATTTTTTCAATTCTGACGAGTCAATTTTTTTTTTTTTTTATCAAAACGACGCTATTTTGTTCTTTAAATTTTTTTAATAAATCCTTGTGCTCAAGGAGGTTTGAACCCAAAATTTTCAAAAGTCTTCTAAATTTTGTTTTTACTGTACGAAGGGCAAGTTTTGTTAATATTTTTAATTATTAGATAATTTAATTAATTAATAAATTATACTTTTAGTTTTTTAATATAATTAAACCCATTAAATTTAATGTAACTTAATATATATATATATATTTGAAATTTTATTTTAATTATTATTTAATATATTTATTAACTAATGTGTATTAATTTATTTATTTTACATAAATATGTTTTATTTATCATATTTTTAATATGTAATATAATTATAATAGACCTTATATTTATTACATATTTAATTTAATTATGATTTATCTCTTATTAAATTTTTTAATGGTAAAATTATCTAAATATTAAAAAAATTAGAGGACAACTAGTATGATACATGAGTTGAAGTTTTTCTATATAATAATGGCAAAAGACATATTTTACCCTCTAAACTTGGTACGATTGATCATTTTATCCCCTCGATCTTAAAATTAATCATTTTAATACTTGAACTTGGCAAATTGCAGTATCAATTTTTGTCAAATGGGGGCACATTATTTTCATGCATGCTTACTTGGAAAATAATATGAGAATTTCTGACTTTTCTATTGACATGGAAATTTTTTTTACTAAACTTTTATACTTTCCCTTCCTTTTCTCCTCCTTCTTCACCAAACGACCTGAGAATCTCATCTAATCAAAACCAACAACCACCTCTACAATCATTGAATCTTATTATTTTCTTTTATTTGAATCGCTTCCTCCATATCCACTTTCCATGTCAAGAAAAGCAATTGATTAAAGAAAGGCAAAAACACCATCACCGAAAAAACCACCATAAATCTTAGCTGAGCCACAGAGCACCATAGTTCCCCCTACAACACCTTCACCACTATCCCAATTTGAAATTCTCGTGAGATGGAGAAACATAGATGAGAAAAATATGTGTCTATGATATTTACAAGTGCCTTAAATTCTCCATTGCTCTGGAAGAGGCTCACCATATACATGACCTCGAACAAGCTTATCTCTATCTCATTATTGCTTAGAGAAGTAGGGCTTTTTGGTTCAGTAGTGTTTGTGAAAAAAGGAGAAAGGAAAAGAGAGGAGATAGTGGATTTAGATGAGTGAGAGATAGGTGGATTTGGATACGTTTCTGTTAAAATGGTGAAATTTTCTTGTTCTTGTTGTTGATTATGATGGAATAGGTTTTTGGGTCTTCTAGTCTTGATTTTCCCTGCAATTGTTGATGAACTTTTTTTTTTTATGAAATTGATTAAAAAAAATGAAAATGTTGAAGAAAATATAATATTTTTTATTGAATTTGAAAAAGGGATTGATTATTTGTTTGTTAGGTAGGCCATGGATTCTCATTCAAAACTATATACCATCTTTGTGTTAAGAATTGATTGTTTGTTTGTTAGGAGGACATTTACCTTTGAAGTGTGAGAATAGATTTTGATGGTTGCCATCAATGAAAACTTAGCCCATACGGTCATCGATGGAGTTAGAAGAGAAATGGTTAAAGTTTTGTTCTTTGGGTTAACGGGTGAGAATTTGTTTCTCAAATACTGTTGTATATTAATAAATAAAATTTTAAAAAAAAATTAATTCACGTCATCATATTTGCAATTTTCAATTTCTCTTTTACGTGTAACGCTATACACTGTACTGATTGGGTTTTTAGGAGGGTTGTAATGTTCATTTTGCCATGTTTGGATGATAAATTGGTTATTTTAATAGAATGCGGGACAAAATGTTCAATTGCGTTAAGTTTTGGAAGAAAATATCTTTTGCGTATAATAATATATGATTAAAATATTTTTGATAATTTTATGTAATATTAATTATGATAATTTTTATTTTTATAAGAATTAGTTATTATTATATTATTATTTTAAATTTAGTTGGATTATTTTTCTATTGTATAATAAAAAAAGATTAATATATGTTTTTTCTTATATATAATATTAAATTTAATTATTTTCGATTTTATTTCGGTTTAATTGATTCGATTTTGATTAAATCTATGACTTTTTGATTTTCTGTCTTTATTGGTTTTCTAATCGGTTTGAGTATGAGAACACCGGTAAAAATAAAATAAAAAAACAAAATCACGTGAAAAATGAAAAAACAAAACCTCACAGTAAAAAATAAAAAAAAAACCCGTAAATTATGTAATTCCTCAAAATGAAATAAATGGGTCCAATACTTTTTGGGCTCTGGTATAGCCCATTTATTCCCTGGCCTGGATCAATAATAATGCAGCATCCAACCCATCCAACCCTTCAAAAGTTTAAACCCTAGTTATAATCTCTGCGAATGGAAGGTTTTTGCCATTTTCAGGTTTAACTGTTAAGCAATGGCAAAGAGAGGAAGGAATCAAAAGAAGACCGATAAGAGAAGTTCTCGTAGCAAATATGTTAACCCAGAAGATATGGACGATGAAATTGATGCCTGTCAGTATCTCCTCCGCCATTTTTTTTTTTATATTTGTGGAATTCAAGAATTTTTTTTAGAATGTGGATTTTGATATTTTTTTTGGGTTTTTTTGGATGCATTGTAGTTCACAAGAAAAGGGATATAATTCCACTAGATATAAATGCTGATGATCGGGAATCAAGTGAAGATGAGGAGGAACCAGTTTTTGATTATGAGGTTTTTGTTTAACCTTAATTATATAAGAAATTAATTTTATTTACTGGATGTGGATTTTTTATTTGACCTTAATTTGCAGGATATCAACAATGATGATGATGATGATGATGTTAGTGATGAAGATGAAGATGGTGGTGATGATGAAGAAGAAGATGAAGATGAGAAAGGATTTGCTGCAAAAAGTAAGAAAACTAATTTGAATATTTTATATTTTACTTGTAAAAGATAAGCTCAAATTCTTTGTATTAATTAATTTAAGAAAAAAAAAAGGAGATAATATGCTTTTCTATAAATCAATATTCTTACATTACATGGGAGGGTGTTAGCGACTGCTACTTACTTTATGTTGAAGAGCTTCTGATTGTTTAATAGTTAAACAGCTTTCACCTAATAAAACTCTTTTAATTTTTTATGTAATTAGATTTTTTTTAATCTTTTGCATACGACTGTATCAGGTACAATTGAACTCATTACTTTAATTAGTGCTCAAAATTGTTTGGAATGCACATTTGGTGCATTCTTATTGAACTTATTACATATTCTTTTCAGTCAAAAGGCAAAGGAAATATATCCAAGAAAAGTTTGGTGCAATTGATGATGAAATGCATGATGAGGAGGAAGAAAATGAGGAAGACAAGAAGAATGTATGGGGCGGGAAAAAGGGTCAGTATTACGGTGGTCATGATTATGAGGTGAGGATATAAATACTAAGTTCTAATGATGATATCTCCTTTCCCCATGTTCCCCCTCCCTCCTGTTTTGCTATTTTATTTGCATATTTATTGTCTTGTCAGCACGTCTGTTTCCATATGGAATCATAAGGATAAATATTTTCATATGGTCATTGTTATGTTTTTCCTATTTTTTTTTGTAAAGCACTCAGATGCTTTGAAGTTTTTCTATAGTGGCAATATTTATTGTTCGATGTTACTTTTTAGATGGATTCAAGTGATGATGAGGCACTTAAAGCAGAGGAGGAAGAGATTTTGAGAATGCAGAGTGAAAAGAGCAATATTTATAACCCAGAGGACTTTGGCCTTGAAAATATTGATGCAGACGAGAGTGATAAGGAATTTACATTGGAGGTGAATTTATTCTGTACCTTGTTAATTCCTTGTTATCGAAACAAATTTAATTATGAGTTCTGTTAACTCAAAAAGGAAACGTGGCAAAATATATTGATTCTGTAGGAAATTTCAGTTAAAGGAAAAAGCAAAGTAAAAGATTCATTGATCAAAGAAGATTTGAATGCTTTGTCTAGAGAGGAGCAAATGGATGTTGTATCTAGGTAAAAAACCTTTTAGATTTAAAGTTGATTAATTCATGTATTCTTTTGTTCTTTCCGTGTTCTATGGTTCTACAAATTACATACATGTTACTAGATGTGCAAAACAGTTGTTTTCCTTTCTTATTGATTTAGCTGAAACTAATTGTAGCATAAAAATTCATCCAGATTTTTTATCTGGGATGTTTGATAATTTAACCAGACATTATATTCCCAACGAGAAAATGGAGATGGCATCTTCTGAGTTCTGAGGATAAGCTGCTATACTTAGATTCAGTGTAGCTGGATCTGGACTGGCCTCGCTTATTGAACAGGGAAAATCAGGAAAATTGTTGATAGCTATTAACAATTCATGTCTAGAGATCTCAAACACGTGCCTTTACCCTTGCAAGTTGACATAGAAATGTGTTGACCAAACAATGAAATACAAAGGAAGAATTACTGGATTGAAGTAGTAAGAGTGACGAGGAGTTGAGATATGCCAAATATGATATGGAACTAAAGTGGTAAAATAATATACAATAATTTTTTTATGTCAATACTCAATAGTTAATTTTTTCTACAAATAGGACAAAATAATTGATGTAGTTGAGCAGGCCTAGTGGACTACTTTGGAATATGTTGAGTAATGGGCTTTGTAGTGCGTACTCTGATAGATCCGTTCCCCATCCCCTCTTCTCATCTCTTCAAAATGTCTCTTTTGTGGAGGTTGGGCAAATAGTCTATCTCTATTGTTTCATATCATTGTTATGCTTCTGGATATGATGGAGAGAGAGAAATGAAGATAACATTTAACTGACAGTGACAGTGAAAGGTGATATTAGGAGCATGGTAGTTGTTTTTTTTTTAGCTGTCTATGGAGGATAGAAGTGATAGGAAACTTAATCCCCTCTCACTCTCTCTCATTAGGAACATGTAGGCAGAGAGCAGAATCATTGCTTAGTAAATCTGGATTACTCTGCATGCCATCCACAGGTGTTTTATGGGGGTAGGGATGCGGGGCAGGTTGGTTATATGGGAAATATTAAGGGATTGGCTCCTTATGAATCATGCTTATTTATTCATTGCAGGGATTAATGTGCTAGGGGATGGATTTAATAGTTGTGTGTATGCGTATCTGATTTTTGTTATGATATAACTACACAATTGTTGTGCAAAATCTAAAGTGAATGAAGATGCAGGGGTCATTGTATGTAGGACATGAAACTTATTATTTTCTGAGGTGTTTCTTTTCTTTTCATTTGAGCCCACTCTGTTGTTTGTACAAAATTTAGTCTTTTGATGGAATATGATATACTATTGATGCTAATTTCCATTTTTTGGAATCATTAATTACTAGGATCCATATACTGGCTTTGCCCCTCTTATGTGCCAATTTCATTTGGTTGGGTACATGGTATCTTATCAAGACTTGTTGGCGATGGAGTAGCCTTGAATTTTTCCTTGCATTCTACAATTCTATGGTTATCTTTTGATTCGCTAGATGCTATTGCCTTGTAATTCTACAAATATGCTTATGATATGTTAATGTTTATTTAGATTTTCTTTTTTAACGGTTTTCCTTTCATGTTTTACCTACACTTCCTATACTCCTCAACTATGGGTTTCCTTTGCTTTGCTAATATTTCTTGCTACAGTTCTGCTCCAGAATTAGTAGGTTTGCTTTCTGAGCTAAATGATGCAATTGAACAGCTTGAAAGCAGAGTTAATCCACTTTTAATAAAGGTATTTTTCTTCTTTTGTCTTCCATGTTCTTGTTTCCAATAGTATATACAGGGGCTGTACAGCCGAGATCGTAACTCCTTCTGCATTGTTACTCTTTGTGATGATATTTGTCCTGCCATGTTGTGTGTTTATTTTTGGGGAGTGCCATTTTGCATTTTATTGATGCGTTTGTGATCAACATAATGTTTGTAAGCTTTCTGCAGGTTAAAATGGGTGGAGGTGTAATGGAAAGTGGACTACGTTATTTGGAAGTGCAGCAGCTTCTTTTACTGGCATACTGCCAAGCCATTACTTTCTATCTTCTTCTTAAATCTGAAGGGCAGCCAGTCCGTGATCATCCTGTCATAGCTCGTCTTGTAGAGATCAAGGGCTTATTGGATAAGGTTTTCTGTTCACTTCAGAAAAATAAATTGGTTTTTCAGTTTTTTCTGTGATGTGAGGACAAATTATTTTTTCTTTTTTCATACAAGCGTGTGTGTTGACAAGTGTGACATGCATCATTACATGGATAATGCTGCATTCTTTGCTGAGGAATAATTGCTGTGTGTAATTTTTGCCTTTCTGGTAATGTAATTTTCATTTTACAATAGCAGGTCATACTTTCTTGTGAATCAAAGTTCTGAAAGGAATGCCAATAAAATGCTCATGTTTCAAATATTAGCTAGGTCTTCCCATCCTAAATTGCATATCTACTACTAGAATATTATGCTTTCGTAAAAGCATGTTAAATTTATCTTTTCTATGCATTTTAAATGAAGCTATAACTTCTTGGTGAAAAAAAAAATGCCGTGGTTGTATCTGTTGATAGATGACCATTTAATTGGTGTTTATCAAAATTGATTGTTCTATTATTGTGCGGTTTAGACTGCAATATTCAAGAGGTTTATCTCACATCTTACAACTTTTCAAGTATGTTTTACTTTGAATAGATGAAACAACTTGATGGGAATCTTCCGTTGCAACTAGAGGATATTCTGAAAAAAAATCGTTGGGCTGAAACAGCTGAAAATAAAGTCGCTGAGAATGCTGCACCTGCATTGGCATCTGAATCTGTCAGAAAAGATCACAGCTCTTCTCTTGCCACAGCTGAAGCTTATGCACAAGAACCAGCAAAGGTTCTAAAAAATGCTATTCTTGTTTTATAATCTTTTCTTTGTTGGTCTTTTAAGTTATTCAGTTTCCCTTTTATACTACAGCCTGGTGGCACATCGCAATTGGTAAAAGTGGAATCTTCAAAGAGTCGGGATAACAAAGAGAAGAAACACAAGCATAAGGTTGAGCCAAATGAGTTTCAGATGCTCCCTTTCCTTTCTTCTCTTTTTGATTACTAGCAGGTCTCTTAGTCTGTTTCGTTTGAACTTGAAATTGTGAATAAATAAGTCTCAAGTTTAAATCATCGATGATTTTATATGTTTCATTTGGTTCAACTGCTATTGCTTCTGCTGTTTAATAGTTGGAAGTGCTAACAATATGGCTTATATTGAACAATCATGACTAGCAGACCGATCAGGTTGGTGTCCAAAGCTTGGAAATGCTAAAAGTAAGAGCTGCACTTGAAGAAAAATTGAAGCAGAAAGGAGTCTTTAGTTCCTTTGCTCCAAAGCTTGATAAAGCTCGGAAATATAAAAAATCAAACGGGTATATTTCACATCTTTCCTCCCTAATTTATGATTCTTATGAGCTTGTGGGGACTAATTCATACTCCTTGGAATTGGACAGACAACTTGAAACACGTGATGATTTCGATGACGATGCTATCGATGTTGGGAGAGGCAATCATGGATTGAGTAATGGGAATTCAAGCTCACTGGGTTCACGTAAACTCTCCCAACTTGTTTCTGCTAAACCAAATAAATCTAAGGTATGCATTACCAAAATTCATGTCATCTTCTTTTGGGTGATGGTGATTACTTGATTTTATTTTTCAATTAATTTCAGCTGCATTTATGTTAAACAATTAATCAAAATTAACAGTACTGTCTTCATTATTGATGAATTCATACTCAAGCTGTGATCTTATTCTTGACAACCATATATTTGTTGCTACCAAAAGTTTTACTGGTTGTAGAAGAGTTCAACTTAAATTCCGTCACATTTGTAACCTTTTTTCTTTTTACCTCCTTGTGGAAAGGTCATTTCTGGCGATGATGATTTACCTAAGAGAGATGATATTGGAGAAAGAAGAAGGAAACATGAGCTTCGAGTATTGGCAGGTGCTGGAGTTAAGTCTGAGGATGATGCTGTGCATGAACTCGGCACACCTGAGAGTGATGAAGGCTCTGACGTGGAGGAGGTTGGTGAAGATGGAGTTTCAGAAGATGATGTCTACAAAGAAATCAAACAAAAGAGGGAAGCAAAAGTTGCTGGCAAAGCTGAAATCTACACAAGGTCTGTTTTCATGTTGCACTCGGGGTCTCTTCCATAATAATAACAGTCACAATATGTTGGTCTACAAATGTTTGCTTACGAGGCATAACTGTTGCATCCGAGCTCCATTTGCATTCCACGTTTGGATGCATGCAATTGTGCCAGTGTGTTACTAGTGTTATTAAACTTTCTGATTTAACTTAAAATTAAAAATTTCAATGACTCGTCTGTGCTAGATTTTGAAGGGTTAGACTTCATCAATAATCACTCTGAAATATGCCTCTTTTTCAGGACCTCTTCAGTCCCATCTTTGCCTGAAACTGTGGATGGAAAACGACAAATCAATCGTCAGGTGAGAACGCATTATTTTGCTGGATTGTCTTCTCCATTTCCCTGCCTAGATCAAACTTAAAGATATTTTTTCCGTCATTTTTTTTTTTGCCAAATTACCACCAGATTGAGAAGAACAGAGGTCTGACCCGTCCACGGAAAAAAGACTTGAAAAATCCAAGGAAGAAATACAGGGTAATTTGATAATTGCATTCTTTTATATTTCTTTGATAGGCTACTTAATACTTCAATTATAATCTATCCCCATCTCTCTCTTTCCAGACAAAGCATGATAAACAAAAGAAACGAAGGCAAGGCCAAGTGCAGCAGATTAGGAAGCCTACTGGTCCTTATGGTGGTGAAGTGTCTGGAATCAATGCAACAATCAGTCGAAGCATCAGATTCTGAAATCTAACTACTATGTTGCTTATGATCAACTATTCAGAAAATGTGTTGGATCATGTATAATGTGAAGTGTCTGGAATCAATGCAGCAATCAGTCGCATGATCATATATTTTTTCGAGGAAAATGCTAAACTTGGTTTTTTCAGTCGCCGTTCCCTAGTACTGGAACCCTCCACAATCATGTGGTTTTGTCTCGTAATGTCTATAGTTTCAGCTTATTTGCTCAAGGCGAAAGGCCAGCTCGGGCATGAAAATTTTGCTTCTCCATTTTAGTACTCATGGTTTTGATCAAAACTATCGCTGGATTTACACATTATTAGAAATTAGAACCTTGAAACTCTGAAGGAGTGACATGAGAGACTAACAATGCATCATATCCATCGTTTGGGGAAATTGGTTTCTCAAGCATCAATATCTGATATATATTGTTATATTTTTGCCCATTATATATCTATAGTTTGATCAACACGACTTAACTATGATTTTTCAACGCATGATAATATAAAACTTCAGCATGATAACTTATATTAGTTTTAAAGACATGCTCTGGAAAATTTCATGCATAGGAGGAATTAAATTAAAGACGTACTATTTAGAAAAATTTAAATAACGGTGATATTGTTACATAAATTGAAGTCTCGTAATTCGCCTGCATGCGATGCAAGGCTTCAAACACTTACTGATGACCATTCTCTTAGCCGCATTTTATCAAACAAGTACTCTGCGTTCTTTTGAACAAGTAGAGAAATAAACATATTATTCTTACCAAAATCCAACAAAAGAGCTATTGACATTACCCCATAAATATTACAAGAGAAAAAATAAAAAGGGTTTCGGTTAAAAGTTCCTAAACCTAATCAAACACAAATTACAAACAAAAAACAAGAAATGTTCCACATCTTCATTTCCTTTCACTTCTATTCAGCCATAATCTTCACCCAATTCAGTCCATCCAAAACCAAAGCATAAGCAATTATTGATAAGGCCAAAACCATGGAAATTATCGAATAGCACCTGCAAAATTTAGCAAGACCAAACTTCTGCTTATTTTCAATCATCAAATAGCAGAACGAACCCGAAAACGAAAACATGATGCAAATCAAAAAGGCCTGAAATATTGATGGATGGCCCTTGAAAATGATAATCGGAACTGGATTCCCATTAATTGATTCTTGAGGGAGTAGACTTGTTATTATGCCCATAATAAAAGAAACTGATAGTATAATCTTCATCTCCGTCGCTTGCGCTTCTTCGTTTTGAGCTTTCTGTGGAGAGATCTTCGACATGGCGGCGGCGTTCGATCGGTCTATGGTTGTGCGGCGATGCTGATTATGGTGGCTGATTTGGTGAGTTCTAGCATTTGGGATCGTTTGAAACCTAAAATGTCACTATTGGCTATTTGGGCTCCACTATGAGGTAAGATAAGCGTGTTATGGTATATTCGTATAGAATTATTAATACTGTAATTCGTAATGTATTTTTGAAAGAACTGTAATTCGTGATGTTTGTAATCGAGTGCTATTTGTATAAAATAATTTTAAAAATAAAAAAGTATTTTCATAATAATAATAACATATGACTATATGTCTCTTAATAATTAAAGGCATCCTACTAATATATATATATATATTTTAATTTCAATTAATATGGAATCAGATGAGACAAAATAATGACTATTAATAGTTTAACATGGGGTAGAAGAATTGCTGTGTATTTTTACACAATAATTTTTCATGTGTTCAATTTTAGATATTTAAAATTTTTTGTAAAAATTTATAAAAATTATAATTTGATAATGATTCATATGATAAATCTAATTATGTATTTTTTTATACTAAACAAAAATCAAATTAACAGCTAAAAATATATTATAAATACATTAAATTTAGACCATTAAATATAATACATATTCAAAAAATTTTACTAATGGCCAGAGGATAGATCAGTGATACACGGACTAATCAAAGAATTAGTAACAATTAAAGGTAAAAAATTTAATTGAAATTAAATTAATTAAATTGAAATTAAATAAAAAATAATAAAATTAATAATATATAATAAAAAATATAAATTAATATTCTAATTTTTAAATGTAATTTAATTTTTATAAATAAAAAGTAAATAATTTTCATAATGAGATCAATTATCCCCTTAAAATCTTTTTTTCTTTCCTTTTAAAAAAAATATATTAGTATATTATAGAATATCTTCATTTACCATCTCATTCCTTCCCTAATTTTTATTTATTTATTTATCCTTGCTTGTTTGTTTAAAAAAAAAAAAGAAGGGGGGATCGACACTTGGGTGATATTGATAATTAGGATTCAACAGAGGACCTGGGATTTCGAATCGACTCGAATTCTTAAACTTAAAAAATAAAGGGTGAAAAAATCTCTGATACTCGAAATAATAATTGAATCAAACCAAAATTGAATTAATATAATGAAATGGGATTAGATATGCTTTGATCTCTGTACTCAAAATCGAATCAAATCAAATTATACCTGAATTATTCCGAATTTTTTAATCTCCGAACTAATTAAATAATTCATATATATTTATATAATTATAAATTTATAAATTTATAATATATACATATTTTTATATTTATATAATTATAAATTTAAAATATATAATATATATACTATTACTTATACATATATTTATATTTATATAATTATAAATTTATAATATTTTTATATATATTATAAAATTATATTCAAATTCTTAAATACCCGAACCAAATACCTGAATTTTTGAATCAAAATATATCCGAATTAAAAATTAATCCCCGAATTTTACCGAATTGAATTTTCGGGATAATTCGATATAAATATTTTTTTCATTTGATCCGGAACTTGAGATTTAAAAATAAAATCTTCAAAATTTCAATTCGGTTCGAAAATTTTTAGGTCCCGACTTTACCGCAACCGTGCACAACCCTACTTATAACGAGAAAGAGACCATAGAAATAACAGGAGAAAATATACAAGCGAGGTGAGGAAACCTCAAAAAATTATCCCAAGAAGCTGCTGCTACAAAGATTCTTCTTCAACAGGTTTTAGATAAGAAAACCCAAGAGAGTAAGCAGCATGAAGATTCCATATATTATCCGAAGAAAGAGGTCGAGAAACTAAAAGATCGAATGGGTGTCTTGGAGGATGAGCTAAAAGATGGTCTGGATCTTTGGGAGGAACTCAGACAAAGGGCGACCTTTGTGACAAAGAAATGGAACTAGCTAATGCTCTGATAAGGGTAAGGAATGTGAGCTTCGTCGAGATAAAGCTGAGGCCAATTTTCCTGGATCAGACAGTTATCAGAGAAGTGTGGCTGCTGAAAATATTACCATCACCCTTGATTACTATAATAGAACTCTTGATGATGCAGTTGTAAAATTTCCAGGCATACTGGCATGCGTGCATAAGAGAAAAATTGGCCATATTCCTGCTTCTCTTAAAGAGTTTGAATTTGCTGTACCTAAGGTTGAGGAAAGGGAAGTTACACCTCCCAGGATTCCCATAGTTGAAAAAGGAGTAAGACGTGAGTGGCTTGAAGTAGCAGAGTTAGTAGGTGGAAGTGATGGTTCTAGCAGCGAGTTTGACAAAGAGATGCTCCCAGCCGCATCTTTTCTGATGAGGAGCGTAGTTCTGGGCAAGCATTTCCTTTTAGCCCAGGAGGTAAGTTGTAATGATCGGTAGTAGTATCTGGACTTATAAGTAGGGGATCATGATGACTATCCTTGGAATAGGAGCAACTCTGCAATCACTTTCTTCAAGGTTATTCAATACCTTATAAGAGGCTTCGAAGAGCTCCATATGATGAGGACGAAGCATGATAAAGATGAAGGAAC
The DNA here is from genome assembly GCA_948193065.1 of Aleurites moluccanus. Lineage (NCBI taxonomy): Eukaryota > Viridiplantae > Streptophyta > Magnoliopsida > Malpighiales > Euphorbiaceae > Aleurites > Aleurites moluccanus. The sequence goes on from CANXYC010058589.1 coordinate 21,749, forward strand.
TGAGCCTTGATCCGATAAAATTATAAGGCTCCTTTAGCTTTTTGAATTGGTTTCTCCCCATATATGACCCCATAATATGGATTAGAATTAACCTTTATCATAATGTATTGATGAAATATTAACCTTTTAAATTATGAAATTGCATAAATATCTAAAGACTGCTCTAAAATAAGCTAGATATATTTATTAAATATTAAACAAATAACTACGAAAATATAAATTAGAATATTTATGATTATAATGGAGTCGAGCTACCTATATCATATTGTACATTTATCGACGAAGTTCTAAAAGGGTTTCTACGAAAGCTTGTTTACAAGCAGTTAATCAGGTGTAGTAATTTGCTTAGACCCTTAATTACACGAATAAAACTCTTATACAGCTGAAACAAATCACAACAGACAAATAAACCTACAAATGAACAATTTTTATACAGCTCTTGAACTGAATTTTTTTTTTAGTTACTGTAATATTTTCTTCATGAGAATTTGATTTGACCAATATATAGATTCTGCATTCCAAGTTTCAACACAAAGTAGGTAACAAAGAAAATTAGAAAGAAACTAAAGAAACCCAGAAAAGAAATTTAGTTAAAGGACTTATTTTCAGTAATTGTATATGTTACAACAAAAAGCATTACATGACCCAGTAGTTGATTTTTGTTGAGATTATCTCACATTAGTATATGATAAAAATAAACTATAACATATATAAAAATAAAGAACCTAATTATATTCACTTGATTCAAATTTTTATGATTAAAATAATTAAACAAAAAAAATTTACTAAATAACCTATACGCTCTCTAAATTACCCAAATTGCCCGTCATTTCCAATTAAAGTCAAAAATAAATTTCTACAATCTTCAAGTTAGTCCTTTCCTTTTATATTCCTTCTTGCATAATTTTTGAAGAAACCCAATTGAAACTGGATAAAGATGTTGCATAGACAAGAATTGATCCGGTCAATGTAATGGAAATCACAGATAAATACCAACATATCTGCCGCACAAATTTAGTCTCGTTTTCGATCATCAGAGCGATAAATGAACCACTGAAGGCCAAAAAAAATGGACATTGCAAATGCCTGAAAGATGTTCGATTAAAGTCCCCTGAAGATAATAAATGGAATTCTATTTCCATTTATGTAGTCATAAGGAAGAATTGATAGAATGTTGGCAGCCACGAAGCAAATAGAGATGATAAACTTCATTATACTCTGTTGTTCGGCAATGGAAATCCAAGAAAACTTGGGAATGGGAGCAGGGACTAACAGAAGAGATGCCATATTCTTTTGATGAGGATCCATTGGATGAGAAGAAAGTGAAAGAATTACACATCCTTTTGTTCACAAAACTTGTTTTCCGTGTAAACATAAACATATCCTGCTATTTTGTTTAAGCTTTAATTCGTCTTTGAGAATCCAGACTAGAGACTCATTTCTTGGAAATTTCGTTCATGTCTGTATCATAAGAAAATAAAAATATAAAACATAGCTAGCAACTGAACAAGAAAGCGTGTTATAGAATTGATTATCCTATAGAAAAAGACACTGAATTGGCATAAATAAATTTATAGTTAATTAAGCACATATTACAGTTCAATCAATAACTCAAGATATGCTCGTTGCGCCACCCCCAAAATGGATAAAAAAATTTAAGAAAATTCAACAACAATAGAGGAAAATTATTGTGTGAGGAACAAAATAAAAGATAAAAACATTTAGAGAGAACTCAAACAAGATAATCAAAATCCTGAATAGGAAAAGAAGAAATTAAAATATTATACATGAATTTTTTTTAAACCATAAAAAGTAGCAGCAGCAAATAAACAAAGGATATGTAACTTGAATAATACATCCAAAAAAAATTAAGCCTGTCAACCTATAATTTTCCTGCTGTTGTGAGGTCAAAGAATCACCAATAAAATCCATGCATAAAAAATACAAAATCATGCACCCAGTTCAAGAAAATATATATATCAATACACAATCTTATATCAAACTATTTATGCAGTACTCTTAATTTTGAATTGAACATAAGAGTTTGAATTTCAAGTAATTTCTTATTCCAAAATTCATTGCCACATTATTCTATGTATACCTTCATCCATTTTTCTGTTTTAGAATCTACATCATTCTATTGAGTATCTTAGAACCTACATCATTCCATTGCTACTCAATAAAGTAGAAATACATAGAATAATGTGGAAAGAAATTTTGGAATAAGGAATGAATAGAAATTCAAACTCTTATGTTCAATTCAAGATTAAGAGTAATGCATAAAATAGTGTGATATAAGGTTGTGTTTTGACATATATATATTCTTGAACTGGGTGCATGATTTTGTGTTTTTATGTATGGATTTCATTGGTGATTCTTTGACCTCGTAGCAGCAGGCAGATTATAGTTACGCTGGCGGGCCTAATTTTTTTTGGATGTATTATTCAAGTTGCATACCCATTGTTTATTTGCGCTTCTTTTTATGGTTTAGAAAAAAAATCATGTCTAATATTTTAATTTCTTCTTTTCCTATTTAGGATTTTGATTATCTTGTTTGAGTTATCTCTCTAAATATTTTTATCTTTTATTTTGTTCCTCACACAACAATTTTCCTCTATTGTTGCTGAACCTTCTTGAAATTTCTATAGATTTTGGGGTGGCCCATCTGAGTATATACTGAGTTATTGCTTGAACTGTGGTATATGTTTAATTAACCATGATGATTGAATTGGTGTTGTAGCCACTTCACTTTGTCAACAATAAGACTATCTTTATAAGTATGATTTTGAGGTTGAACATGTGATTATGTGACGAACAAAGTGCATATTTTGATATATTGTATCATATTTTGTAAAAATAGATGTTCAGGAGAAGCAAGAATCCCATATACATGTTATTGAGGGTAGTAAGAATGTTGTAGATGTTGTCATTGGAAAAATGTATAATAAAATATCCAACTATAATTAAAGTAATTTCATATTGCATTGCCCTTTTTTATGATTTTAATGTAATTTATCTTATTCTTTAATACAATATGAAGAGAACACCAACTGAAAGACAAAGTAAAAAAGTAGAGACATGAAGAACAACCATATGATATTGGCTTATCCAAGGTTCTTAAATATTTTATACCTTATTTATTGATATTCACCTAAGATTGAAAATTTTATTTACCTCCCTACTATATATCATTTATACAAAATGGCCTTTTACATGTTCCATTTGAAATTTTTAACAGTTTCATGTGTTAAATCTTTTTTATGTTGTAGGGATATTTGTATTTCCGTTGTGCCGTTCATAAATTTTCTCTCCTTGTTTATTTATTCGACGATAATAAAAAAGCAATCATTAAATCCCTTGGGTTTTGAGGTGTCCCAAAGTTACCAATCTATCAATTACGAAACAAATTGACTGAAGAACTGGTAGAACGATTTGATATTTCTACTTCTAAACTTTGCGTGCACCACAACAAAATTAAGTTGGAATTGCAAGATGTAGAGAAAATTTTGGATTTATCATCAGAAGGCCGTGACACCGACGACCTTCAAGAATTGGATGGAGAAGATGTACGTCAGAAGTACAACTTGAAGCAAGGGTCGATTCATACACATGATTTGTGTATGGAGTTGGAATCTTTAGAGGCAAATGAAGAATTTAAGGCAAAGTTTTTCTTATATGCCTTATCTTCATTAATTAATCTAGTTATTGGTTTGACTGTTAGTGCGAATGAATTTCAGATGCTCAATTATTTGTCGGATGTTGCCTCCTTGAATTGGGCAAAGTATGCCTTGACTGGTTTATTAAATAGAGTATGCAAATATCAAAGTACTCCTCACCCAGCAAGCAAAACAAAATAAATAAACGGTTGCATATTCATTTTAGAGGTGCACATTTATACTGGCATTAATGTGTGCTTCAATTTTTCATAGTTTTTTTTGTTTAACATTTATATGAATTTTCTTATTATGTTTTTGTTTAGATCTTGTATTTGGAGAACGTTTTTGTGAGTGCCATATTTGAATATTAGGTCCATGCTCGGCCATCCATGCGATCTTGGAATAAAAACCTTGCTAGTAAGGTTCTTGATAAGGTTGCACGTCTCGATAATAGGGTATTATTATTTTTCCCCTTGATGTTGGAAATTATATCTTGTTATTCATATGTCCAATCATTGTTATGCAACACATTTGTATTGACATGTACTATGTAATCTTATTTTACAAGTTCAAGTGGTCAATATGAATAATTCTTGCAGCACTTGTTCTGTGAGATTTTATATTCCCACATACTCTATGTTTTTTTGCTTTGCAATACATTCCACACATTATATTATTATGTTTCACATTACCTTCTCATATTTTGTCAACGTCATTTGAACAGAATTTCAATAAAGAAATTGTTGGCGTTAAAAATGACATGGAAGAGTTTAAAAGTGAGTTGTAATCGCTTTGAAGCAATTTAGAGATCAAATCAAGCAATATGAAGAACAAATGGTCAAATAAGAATTGACAATGGCTTCATATTTCAATAGCCATAGAAAAGTTGCAGATTTGATGGCAAAGGATGATGAAATTAAGGGTGATGATGTACAACAACCAATGACTGATGCATAAACAGCTTAGGTTTCCTCTATATTCAAAGATATGCAATAAAGAGGGTCTGAAGCTAGGAGGGTGATACAATTAAGTGATAGCCAAACGAAATGAGTTTCCCTCCTTGTAAGTGATAATATAAGGAAAGGGAAGAAAATTGTGTCAATAAAATTTGACGCAATGGGCAACCCACTTAGCAGCAGAAAAGGTGAAAGTCAAGCTGTTAGGGGCATTAGACCTAAAATGGTTGGGAGCAAAAATTTGATCAGTCCAAGCTCAAGTTATGTTGCTGATGTTCACCCTTACCATCGTTTAAGGGTATAAAAATATGCTACCTTGTGTTCAACTAATGAATTGATGAAAAGCGAGGCACAATAGGAACCCTACCTTTGCTTGTCAAAATCGAAGATAAAAAGGTCTAAAGATATCCCTATGTATATACCTGTGGGCACATAGGGATATACATACTTAACTATGTTCAATCTTAGTTATAATTAAAACATATTCATGATTCATAGTATTTCATACAACGGTGAAGAAATTTAACTTTAATTGTTCAATTGATAGTTGCAAGATGATGACGATACTGAAAATTTGACTTCATTGGCATTCAGTGAGCCGTTGAAGCAAGTGCCTAATTTTGCTGGGGATCATAACATGGATCCAAGTTATTGATAAATTTTTGTAAATTGTGCATCAACTCTCATTATTTTATCTTTTTTCATTATATGTTATATTGGTTCCTTTAAGATCTATAAATTATTGATATTTCCATTTATTTTCCTTAACTGATAATGAGAATTTGTATGTTTTATTGCAGTGATATTTTGTGCGAGAGTCGTAACGAGTTTGATATAAGGAAAAATTTTATATCACTCAGAGGTTGACATTAGGTCTCATCAAAGGTATCTAGTATTTGTAACATTAATTTTTATAGCATGATTCTATCACAATATATGTCTTTAAATTATAATTGCATAATTTTTTTTTTTTTGACAAATAACTAAAATAGTCGCTAACCTCTCATCCAAAGCCGAGATAGTAAAAGATAATTGGGTTAATTGCAATTTTCTCCCTGTAGAATGACACATTACATTAAATTTTCCCTAACTTTTCAAAAATACACTAACTCCCCCTTGACGAATGTCATAATATACTACTAGACCATTCCATCCAATTTTGTCATTAGTCAACTCTTAGTCAACCATACAAGGGTAGTAAAAAGAGCAAAATGCTCTTATCCTTTATTTTTAATTAATTATATTATATTTTTGTTTTAATTTTTTTTAAGGTTAAAAAATTTATTTTCATACTTTTGACAAATTTGAAGATAAAAATATTTTTTAAAAATATTTAAAAAATATTTTTATTTTATTTTTTAAAAAATAACAAATAACAAATTAAAATATTTTTTAAAAAATATTTTTTAATTTTTATTTTTAAATTTGTCAAAAATATGAAAATGAATTTTTTATTTGTATTAAAAAATTTAAGAAGAAATAATTTAATTAATAATTTAATTTCTTCTTAAATTATTTTTTAA
>CANXYC010058605.1:0-31235 GCA_948193065.1 Aleurites moluccanus
TCAATTTTTCTTGATTTTCTATGGCTTAAATTGATGGAATAAGGTTTGTATGGATTTAGTTTTAGGTTTGGAACAACTTTGCTTCACAAACTTTGCTTAGAAAAATAAAAGAAATGGAGAGGAAATGAAAGGAAAAGGCCATGGATGAAGAACAAAAATGGGCAGAAATTCTGCCCATTTTGACTTATATAATAAGACGAAATAGGTAATTTGCGCTTTAGTCCTCAAATTTTTCAAAATTTGGTTTTGATCTTTTTTCGCTCGGTAATTTATTCTGAAAGTTCTGTCGGGAATTAGAACTTAAAGTGAATGCTTAAACCTCATATTTTAATTAATATTATTTAATAAAAATAATTTCAGAGTCATTCTGAAACTCGGACCGATAAATTTTACTATTCACCGAAAAATACTCTTTTGCACATTTTGTGAGCGTTCTGTAATATTTTCTCAAATTTCTTTTAACTGTATTCACACATGAATATTACTTATCAATTATTCTCAATCCAAATTCAAAAATTCATTCGTCGTCCATTCCGCTATTTTTACGGCGACGATATCGGTACCGACGTTTTTCAAAAAATTTTCTCGTTTTCGCTCTAATTGAGTTTCTAAAATTATTATTGGTCATTTCGATATTTTTAATCCATATAATGAGAACTTATTTCCCAAAAACTTGTTATGCATATATATGGGGTATTACAACAACTTCTTATCAAGTGTTAAATTCTAAAAGGGTAGTATATTTCATCCAAACCAATATCTTTTATCAATTTGGAGTACCTTTTAAGATCGCAACTGATAATGGATCCCTTTTTTTCAAAAAGAGGTAGTAAACTTGCTAAAAAGGAAAAGATTTAAGACTATCAATCTTCTTCTTACTGACCACAAACCAATGGGGCAGTTGAAATAACAAATAAGACCATCAAGACCATTTTGCAAAAAATGATCACAAATCATAGAGGTTGGCATGAAAAAATATCATTTGCACTACGAGGATATTGAACCTCCATTCGTATCCCAACGGGGAAACTCCTTTCTTATTAGTGTACAAAATGGCAACCATGTTACTAATTGATATGGAAATCCTTTCCACGAGAGTCATGCATGCAAGTCAACTTGATAAAGAATAATATATTAAAGGATATCATTGTCGGTTAAATGCCATTAATGAAAATCTAATGAATGCTTTGTATTGAATTCAGGGCTACCAACAGAGGATAGATAAACATTTCAATAAGAAGGTAAGAGATAGAGGGTTACAAGAAAGAAATTTAGTCCTAAAGGAAACCAAAGCTCTAGTTCATGATTTAAGAGGAAAGTTCATACCTAATTGGGTCGACCCATATGTGCTCAAAAAGATTTTGTCTGGTAGAGGTTCCATACTAATGGATTTAGATTGAAATGAATTTTCTAAACCTTATAATTTAGACCGATAGAAGAGATATTTTGTGTAACAATTTTTTACTTTTGATTTGATCATGCACTGTAAAAACAAGAATTATGTGAACTTGATTCTCCTAAGAAAAGTAAATTAAAAAAGATAATGACATAGTGGAGATACATAGGTAGTCTAATTTGAGTGCAGTCCATATCATAATAAAATTCTCATTTTGTGCCAAGTTGTATTTTATTTGATTCATTTGCTAGAAGAAAGCTTGCTAAGTTGAAAACTCGAAATGGCGTCTTAGGCAGAAATTAGAGGAAACTCATTGAGTTGAAAACCTAAAAAGGCAACCCGTTAAAAAGTTAGAGCTATAATAGAGAATAGAAAAAAAGAAGAAAAATAAAATAAAATTGATTTCTTATTCGGAATTGGATTCCACCACCATGTTTCAAAACGTCTATCCCATTTTATTGTTCAATCTTGTTTAAACAAGGTTGTCTCCACAATTTATCCTGTCTTATTTTATTATATTATTCAACACTCATTCAAAAGCAAAAATAAAAAATGATGAAAGTATGCAAAAAGTCTAAAAAAATGAAAGTATGAATCAAAGTGATTCTCATCCTACTTATAAGATGGATGTCCCTCAAACCTTCATTAGTATAGATGTTTTTCCTATCATAGCAGTGTCATTTATAAGTGCAGCAGTCACCTTTATTTCAGCAGTAGGTATAGTAGCCTCCTCAGTATCTCTTTCTAGCTCTGTCGACAATTCAACCTTTATACCTTCTTGATGGGCCACACCTTTGTAGCAAAAAAAAACATCATAACCATCTATCTTACCTGACAAACTAGAAGGTAGTATAGAATGAAAAGCTCACCTCCTCCCATTCGTTATGGCTCGAGCAATAAGGCCAGTGATCAAAGAAGAAGTAAATATTATCCTATCCTTTAGAATCCCTTGTAACTGACCCATCTATCTCATCACTTTAGTCCCATGATAAAAGGATGTCATAGAGACACCCAATAGCTAGACCATCCTGTAATCATAGCTCATAGTCATGAAAGACCTAATCTTATATCAAAAATAGTACAAAAGCATATCCTCTGGAGTTAGCTCTAAAAGCCAACTAGTCTACTCCCTCTTTAAATCATGGTGGAGCAAAACCATATGCATGCGATACTGAGCAATAGTGTACAACATCTTATATGGGGACCACTACCCTGAGATGGTCTTTGAGCCAAACCTAACCCGATAAATGGACACAATTAAAAGAAAATTCCAATAATAATAATAATTGTAATTTTCAAAAGAAAAATTTTCCTTAGTTGCAAAACAACTAGGTTAACATACCAAAGCCCATAAGCTCTGTAGTTGTTATCCAGCTTAATACAATCTCTGCCAAAACCAGGCAGGCAATGCTGTGAAAGCACTTTATTTGAGCAACCTACCCATTATCCTAATATCACCGCATCTCGAAGAACTAGCAAACAAACATCTAGTAGTCAAACAAAGAACTAAAGCTCACACTATGAGCTTCTACCTCTCCAAATCCTTAAAATCCCCTAGATCATGAAACTCCTTAATATCTGCAGTCAAGTTGATCCAACTGTTAACTACCATAGTATTAGACAAGTCGTGACTTAGTCCTAACAGTCATTAAAAGGAATGGAAATACCAACCCCTGAACTCTAGAATAACCAATATAGCCTCTAGAATAGGCAATGTAGCCCCTATATCGCAACATAGAAAGGTGATAAACTCCTCAAAAGTAGGACATGTCTTATTCATACTATTACCAAATATGAAAAAGTGGTCTTCTAGATCGCAAAATCTCAAACAGACCTTTAGAAAGTCCTAGTCAACTTTCACCACCCTTAAAGTAAAAAATGAAACTATTATACCTACCCAAGTTTATCATATCCAGCTTGTCAAGGTTTTTGGTCCATAAATGCATACAATGGCTGAAAACAAGGCTCCATTGGAAAGAAAATTTAAAAAAAAAAAAAAGGGAAAGGCAAGAAAATGATGTGAAAAGCAACGTTCTAGAGGTAAGAAGGGTCAGAGTGGCTTTTGCATCATATGATAAGCCCTTTTCATAGAGTTGGGAGCTAGGGTTGCAACAGAACAAGCATGGAAAGTATGGCACCACCAGACCCATGGGTGCCTCCACCAATGGCTTTTCTCCTTAGTGTTGCACCACTAGTTCTATGCAGTGCCACACTCCCCATTCATAAATTGCATTTTTAATATAAATAACATTTTTGACATAAGTTGCATCTCTAAAACATAAATTTCATAATTTTCATTTTTAGTGTACATTGCATTCATGATCATACTTTCATGCATACATTATCATACATAACATTATCATCATCCTATATACATATTTTGTTTAAACTAACAAATGATAGAAACAAACATAAAGCTAATGGCCTCTCCTCTGCTACTGGTGAGTCTCCTCTGTCTAATGGGCTTGATCCTTAAAGAAGTCAAGCTGAGGCAAGAGATCGGATATAGTCGCTTCCATCCTATAAGCCATCCGATAAGTAGGGATGGCATTTTCACTATTCTCATCATCGTCCCTATATATTAAAACCTCATCTTATCCCCGCCCCATTCCCCAACAGGTTAAAAATTTGGTATCCCATCCTTATCCCATTAGTATTGGGATCCTCACGGGGCCCCACGGAGTATTATTTTTCCATATAAAAATTTATTTTACACCTTATATATTTTAGGGATAATTATTATGAGATCCCTGTGTTTTACCATATTATACTAAAAAGTTCCTGTGTTTTTAAAATTATATTAAAAAGTTTTTGTATTTTGATTACATTATTCTGCAAAGTCTTTCCGTTCATTTTTTATCATTTTTTTCGTCAATCAAAAGGTAAAAGTCAACTTTTGATTATAATATATTTTCTAATACCCAAATACCTCTATTATATTAAATGTTCAATTTATACCGTAATAATCTAGATATTCAAGTTATTATATTAAAGCATTAATTCCTTCCTTTTGTCCAAATCTCTTATAATCTTTAAATTCCAAGAAAATGAAAACCCAAATGAACATTTTCATTCTACTTTCGAAGAAATAGATAGCTAAAAGAATAAAGAAGACTTATCATGCAGATCATACGCACAACATTTTCTCAAAGAATTTGAAATTCTTTCTTAGTAGAGATTGAATAATACATTGATGTATTTTCTTCTTTGAAGTAAAGTTTGATCTGTTGATGATGTTCAGGTGGCAAGAGTTGAGTAGGATGAATTAGAATGCACATTTTTGGTTTTTGAATGTTTGTTTTGTTTACTTGCAGAGAAAAAGACAGAATATAATGAAATGTATAAAGCAATCAACCGATCCAAAGACAAAATAAAATAAAAAATCCCCACCTTCATTAATCACTAACCCAACATCAAAAGTATTAAAGATATCAGAATCGATGAACTTCTCAGCACTATCATGGCCGTCGATTTCTTCATTAGGAGAAAAAGCAAGGTAAATGGATCAAAGCGGCTAAAACCTAGAAGACTTTAAGTGGCAAATAACTTCCAAATACTACAGTGAACCAGGCAATTGAGGAGAACAAATGGCTTTCCTTGACGAACTCGATGGATTAGGATTGGAGACTGATGGATTTGGCATAAGAAAGAAGAAAATCAACTACTTGTTGGTAGTGAGGATTGAGTTAGGCAGTGTCGATTTGAAGATATTATTGGAATCTTGATATGATTGCAGAAGATTATAAATCTTATGCTTCTACTTTCATGAATTTGTGAATTCTATTCTCTAAGATCTTGTCACGACCCGATCTCGAGACTCGACGGTCCTAGGATGAGGGAGATGCTAAAGGCGACTGGCACCCGTAGAACTCCATATCACATGCAAACAACTATTATCATTAATTTATTATTCAGTTACCTAATTACTATTCATTTTGTCAATTTGTCTTCACCCCCTGAGTAATAAACTCGTGAATAAGACCATGCCGAAACTCAGCCCATGAAGGTGGATGCTGTCATGACCCAACCTAAGAGTCGCGACGGTCCCCTAGGGTACGGGTGTTGCCTAAGCTACCAGTACCATGAAGAACCCAAATAACTGTACTATATGGCATGCAAGTCATGTAATCAGCTTAAATAGCTTACTAATGCTATAGAAAATTCGACAGCATCTCCTCTATAATATAACTATGCCCAGCTAATAAACATGTAAATAACACTTCATATATTTATCATCATCAACTCTCAAATCAATGATCCCTCTGGATCTCCAATATCAACTCAATATATGCAATTGTTTGTCAAATCATATCCATTCATAACATAACATATATATATCCATAGTATAATTTTGTATGCAAAACTATAAGATGCAAACATACATATATACATGTCATTCCTTAGTTTACAGTACCATAGAACCTCTATACTGTATAAATATTTACATATATTTTTGGGACTGGAATTTACATGTCACAAGTATCAAAATTTCCACGACAAGGATAGAAAATGCCTATGGAATTCGAGCCTCACTGCTAACCTGAAAATAATAACCACTGAAGGGGGTGAGTATAAAAATACTCAGTGAATCCATATATATATAAATGCAGTAGATGCTATATTATCATAGTTGCCCTTATATGGCCTGTAGAATCAATATATGATAACAAGTAAAGGAAATAAGAAGTATTTGTATCAATATCCATATAAGTATTCATATAAATATTCAATGTACAAGTCAACGCACATATGATATAACAGGATTGAGTCATATACAAGTACAATTGCATTGTTTGTAATAGGCACGATAATAAAGTGCATAAATCACTACAAGCAAAGGGGATTAACCTTTACGACTAGAGAATATTACAGCCTCCCTAGCATGGGTCAATTTATTTAATACCAGAGAATATTATACTCTCTCTAGCAAGGGTCAATTAATTTAACACCAGTGTGCACACAGTCGATGGAATTTTAACTATACCATTGATGTAGTCCTGTTATAATACCATATGGGTGTGTCTCTATATAATCATCAAATATAGCATAAATAGAACTTATATAACTATAGAATGATCATATATATAATTATAAAGAATGGTATAACAAATTTGGGTAATGTCAAAAAAATGCCTGGCGGGGCCCAATTGCGCTGCCGCAACTGGCTCCCGCCGTTACGGGTCCGCTTTAGGATTTTTGAGTAGTTTCTGGTTAACTATGTTACCAAAGGATTTAGGTGGACCATGAGGTAACATTTTGAAGCTTAGGTCAAGACTAGATGATTGGGCCAAGTGGTGGCCTAATTGGCTTTCTGGATTTTATTTTATAGACTTGCAAAGTTTAGGTCATTTTAGGTCGTTTCGGTGGGCTTATTTCCGGACCAATTTGTACTGTTTGTGTTTTTGGATATCAAAATCTATTTTATTAACTCAAATGAAATATTGTAGCATAAATGATGCAAATCATGTATGATTATACATATAGACTCACCTTTTACATAATTTGATCACTTTAGCCCCCAATACTGCTCTCGAGCCCTAATCGGCCCGCCGTTCCACACTCCCAGCTGGAGCATTTGACGGTTCACCTATTTTCACATATAACACTCCGATAAGACTTTAAAACATCACAAAGCACATCATTCACATAAACAGACATCAAGCATACACTGTATGCACTATAAACCTCACTTTGCACAATTTACACTATTTTCATTCCTTAATGCATAAACACCTATTTATCACCATAATTAACTAACATTTCATATGTTCATCAATATTTTACCAAGTTAAGAACTCATATATACTTAGTTCATTATTTTATATCAAACATACACCATATTCAAGTTTAGCTTCCAAGTACTTAAATCAATCATCTTTTGCATATCTAAACCTATATATTTCTATCATTTTCATCACTTAACCATAATCAAATACTTTCTACTTAAACACATTAACCTAACACATTAAACTAACAAACTCAATATGGTTCCACCAATATGAAATTCATTCCATTCATCCATTTTTCAATGCCATTCAATTATACAACATTAATACACATCAATTACATAACATTCAATCATTTAAACCTATTAAACATCAAATATAAAGCCATTACACAAGCACCTCAATGGTTCGGCCAAAATAGTGCTTCATCCAAATCATTTTCTTTCCATCAATTGATTACCAATTCATAATTTACACATCAAATATACACCATTTCATTATTCAAACCTATAAAACATCAAAGTTCAAAACCATTTTTCAAGCTTATATGGTTCGACCACTTTGCTTCTTCATTCAAATGAATTTATTTCAATCATTAACCACTAATTCAATCTAAACACATCAAATAAACATCATTTGAACAAAAAATCCATCAAAACAACACTTTGATTCAAAGTTCTTCCTATTAGGGTTTCAATCCAACTTTTAATTTTTGTTCCAACCAAAACTCATTAATGTTACTAAATAACATCAAATAACATCTTAAGAACAAAATTGAATCAAAAGGATTACAAAAACACTTGCTTTCCAACAAGTTCTTCCAAATCTTCAAAGCTTTGATTTGTTACTTTTTCTTGTTTTTCCTTTGAATCTATGGATATATTTGTGTTTAGGATGATGGAATTAACATGTTTCCATCAAAAAATGAAAGAAAACAACAAGATATGATGGTGTTCAATGGTGACCAAAAGTTTGGAGGAGGAAAGAGAAAACTTGGCTGAAATTTTTGGCTAAGGAAGATGATGAATGATGAAGGGGTGGGAAAAAATCTACTTAAAAATCAATGGAATAATCCTATACATCAAGTTTATGGTACATATGGTGCAACCTAGCTATCCAACCATCTATTTCTTCATCTTTTCATCCAATAGTTAGATTTAAGTAATCCTAAAATGTTACCATAGACTTGCATATGCTATATAACTCCATATTGCAAAGGAAAAGACCAAAATATCCTTAGTTCAAATGGAAATCCCAAATTGAGCAGCTTGCCCGGGATTATTTTCTACCGGGTTTAATTCTCCAACAATTATTCATTTAAACATAATATCATCATTTTCATATCCTAATATTGTTTTCTACCTTCAAATATGATGTTAATTCCATAAAAACTCGAAGGAGTGCGAAATGACCATTTTGCCCCCAGTTCACCAAAAACTCAAATTTTTTCGATTTTGTCCTAACAGCCTTTAAACCACTTCTATGCATACAATCACTTTATATAACATGCATATCTATCAATTTTATGCATAAACACATAACATTCACAAGTTCAAATTAAAGAAAAAATTTCTCCCTAAGTTTCTCCTTTATGGTTCAGGTTAAGTTTAAACTGAGGTGTTACAACCACTCTTATAACCTCAACTCCATAATTCATTAACATTCATGGTACTTCTATAATTAACTCACAGGTTTCACATTTTTTATTATTTAATGCAATTACATTTTTCAATTCAATGTCAATTAATCAAATTTACATAGATCAGTTTCCAATTGATATGCCATATTAGTCTTTAATCACTTTTTAACCTCAATTATCACTCCAAAATAAATTATTAAGATATCGATCTCGTCAATTCACTAGAGTTATACTGTCACTTTACATTATACACATTTTCTAACACTTTACCATGGAGCAACTAGAGTATTTAATTATCTTAAAAATAATAAAAAATTTCGTTGACCTTGATGGTTCTAGATGGAAGAAAAGAAATGGCTTGGAACCACTTATATACAATTCTGCATCTGAAAAAAAATATTAATAACACAATATGAGTATATAACTCAGTGCATATAGATATATAATCATACATACAGGTTTGATATACAATAAAAGTTTATGAATCAATAAAAGATATCAATTTTTGGTAGCCAATATATCAAGGATCACATTAATCAATATAACAATAGTCACATAAATCAGTATATCAGTAGTTTCATTAGTTGATATATCGAAGATCACTGTAATACCACATTAGTACAATTACATGAAAGAAAATTCAGACCACATGTTCACTATAACAATAATAATAATAAGCAGAGGCTACAATCTTGTAGCATGCTTCCACTTATACAATTAATCAGATTGTATGGCTGAGAACACTCCTCTCAGCTGGAGTCCACTTATATCATTGTGCATAATACCAATGTTATTTTAATCTCTACCTCATCGGAAAGGCTTTTCTATTAATGCATTGCCAAGAAGGAAATTTGGGTTCACATATAAAGAATCATATGAGTTCAATGCACAATTGGGGTTCATTTTCAACAATAGAATATATTATTAATAGATTCAATTCACATAATAATTCAATAAAAAGTAGCAATGAATGATTCAGTCATTAGAGTCAATTCAGTTTGGAAATATCAACAAAGCACATAGAATACAAAATCATACATAATCATATATTTATAACTCACCTTAGCCTTTTAAATCTATCATTTAAATTCTTTAGCGTATTAGTTCCATTCCATTGCACATTTTATCTCTATTTCAATTTTCAATATTACATGGATACTACATATTCAATTAAACTCAATTTAGATATTAATTAACATGAAATTATATCAATTAAACTTAGATTAAAGAAAATCTTTAAAATTCTCAAATCCTAAGTTTGGTTCTTAAGAAAACCTACACTGGCAGCCTGTGTTCTTTTAGTCATATCTTACTCTACACTTATCCAAATGCTTTAATTATTTTTACTAATTAAACTAGACATATGAAATTATAACATATATAAAAATCTCATTTTTCTAAGCTCTACACAATTTATGGTGGAATTTCTAATTATGTCCTGCATTCAGCAATCTACCTGCAACTCCTATCTGAGCAATCTCTACTATTTCACTTTTAACTCAACTTGTAGATCTCCAATTGCTAATATATTTTCACAGGTTTTTATCTAAGACATAAGGAAACATTTTTCATGTTTTAAGTTTTCCCTGAATTTGAACTTAAGGTCCTCAAAATTATAAAACTCAATAGAGTTTCTCAGTGGAAACCCTAACATGAGTCAATCTAATTCAATGACTTATATCTCTAAATACACTATGAATTTGACAATCTTCCTTAAAGAAATATAATTTATACATACATATCTACAACTTTTATATTTTAGGTATGTTCAAATTCTAGCTTTAATATCACGAAATCTCTACCTTAAATTTTTGTCTAGTCTTAGGAAATCAGAAATTAATATTTCCTTTAACTCACTTCTTTCACCAACTTAATTCCAACTTAATCACTTTCCTTCTTTTAGTTAAAAATTTAGATTATAATTCTATTTCTAATCCTTATACTATCATTCATATCATCCTATATTCAATTTATTCCTACTAATTTCTCAACTAGGCTATCCATACAAACTAAAGAAATGAATCAAACTTTAAGATGTAGAGATTTCCTTACCTTGTAATCTTGGCTCTCATTTAAACTCCTACTTGCCTTTCCTTCTTTTCCTTAGTCTTAAGATTCTCCTCATCACTTCTAATATCCTTTGTTTACTCATACAAAAACTTACGAACTTTTAGTTTGGAAGATGAAATCTTGGAAAGATGAGAATTTGAAAGAGAAGAAGTTTTCATATATATCCATAATTAAAATAATGCATAAAAAATCTTTGACTAAATTAATATGGTGACCGGCCACTTCAATGAGGAAGACTTGTTGAATTATCTAGAATTTTAGGTAGTGAAAATAATAAAAATTGGTAGGTCCCACAATTTTGAAAATTTGACTTTGACCCAAAAATTTTCATATTTATGATTTCCACTATAAATCTTTTTAATTCTTTTTCATTTAAGTCCGAAGAGACCTCACATTATCCTTACTACCTCATTTCAATTTAATTAATTAACCTCTATAGCTAAAAAAATTTTATACCGAAATTATTTTGACAAAACTCCAAAAATTTACAATTTATAATTTTTCCTAAATTTATTTTCCTATTTCCAAATTGACTATTATACACTTTAATTCCATGAAATTTCCATAAATTCATTTTACTTTGATTAATTATCCTCAATTATTTTTCAATCCTTGAAACTCTAAAATCGAAAAGAATTAAATTTTCCTCAAATGCACTTTATAATTTCTTAATGCATTTTCTTTAATCTTATTAAAGTTGTATTTATACTTTTTAACTTGAGATTTTAAATATTTTAGGACATTATACTTGAGACGTGTAAGACACACACTGTGACAGGTTAAAATTGACCTATTTGTACAAGAAATGAAATGTGAAAAGTAAATTAATTTAAAATGTCATTTTAAACCTAATTGAACATGGTGATAAAATTCAAAGGGAAATTTGAGTGTTTATCCAACACTATCACTATTATCCCACTATAATTTCATATTAAGCCAAATTAAATAAGAAATCTTGATTTGATATAATAACAACTAATTTATTATTGAACCGATCAACCAAAGACTCGATTATCATTTCTACCAAAATTGAATAAACAAACAAAAATCAACCTGACTAATCTTTTAAAAATAACCGGGAGAGAAAAGCTTATCAGGATTATGTATATAGAGGAACTCTCGTAATTAAAGGATGTTTGATAGAGCGATTGATAAATATATGATTGATATAAAAGTGCGATTGATAAATCATCAATCGCTAAAAACAGTTTATAACTGCTTATAAGATTTATCGATTTGTCAATTGAAAATATTTTTTATCATAATCATAATTTTTACTTAACCAACCAAACATAAATTTTTTTCAATTGGTGACCAACCAAACAGCTATTCACATTATGATTTCGGCAATCCCTCAATGGCAGCTTATCAAAACATCCAAATTACTAGAATTTCATTGACTCTTCTCTCCTTCTCCTTCCTCTTCAAATCAAGACTAATCACATCATCAAAATCGCAAATTTCAGTCTTAACAACAACTTTGGGTACTAATTCAACAGCGCTCCGCCATTGAGCTTGATTCGAAACCACCACCCGTAGCAATTCACGCGATTGGTAACTCCTAGCTTCGATTCGTCTTCCTTCTCCATCGCCTATAAATTTTCGATCTCCCATGTCGTTGTTGTGATTGAGAGACAGAAAATCTCAGGTTTTTTTTGGGATTTTTTTTTTGCACGAAATAGGAAAAGATAATTAAATAATTAATAAATATTTCTTATTTTGAAGTTTAAAGGATAAGAGAGATGAAAATAATATATGGAAGTTATTTTTAATAATAAATAAGTAAAATTTTTTATTATTTTAATTTTATAGAGAAATAAAGTACAGGTTTAATATATTTTTTGTTTAAATTAGTTAAATTTTTAAATATATGATAACTTTTATTCCATTCAATTCTTCTTTTATTTTTTTTTTCTTATTTCAACTTTCAGAGAAAATTTTAATTTTAATTTTATGATTCAGTGCCCATTTGGCACAGTTTATGAAAAGGAAAAAATAATTTTTTTGGTTGAAAAGTTAATTTTAACTCAGTGTTTGGTAAATATCAAAATTAATAAAAATAATTATCTGAATAGCTAAAATTTAACTATTTAAATAAGTTAGAAATTGAATCTTTTTAAAATAGTTGAATTTTAAATTAAACACGTAGCTGATTTTAAAAAATTATTGGACAAAAATATCCTTATGAGTTTATAATCAGTTTTTATATTATTTTTTATCAAACACAAACATACAGTTAATTGTTTTTGTAAATATCACTTTTAGAAATAAAACTTTTTTTCATATGAAAAATTATTTTCATAAGCTGTGTCAAACTAGGACTCAGTAATTGATGAAACCCATATCATGAGTTTATTTTTAATTAAATTTTAAGTTTAATTATATTTTATTATTTAAAAAATATTTTTAAAATTTTTAATATTATTTATTATTTAAAAACATGATCTCTATTGTCTCATTACGTTCAATATTAATTTCCCTAAGTCTCAAATTGAGCCAAACCGAAAATTTAAAGTCCCAATTACAAAAAATTTAAATGATAGCAATTGATTAAAGCTTTTAAAAGTACTACACATCTTGAATTGGACATTTCCAATGAAAATGATTACTTTGATAAAGCTAAAAGAAATGCAAACAAAATTATCAGGCTTTTTGATGAACTAAAGCGATAAATATAATGGGAGATGCAAAAAAACTAAAAGCATTGTGGTTAAAATCGAATCGAATTAATCGATCGAATAAAAAAAATTAAAAATTAAATTAAGAATCGATCCGACTAATTTTTAAAAATCCGTCCCTTAAAAATCGATTAAAATTCAATAAATTGATCGGTTAATCAATAAATCAATCGAATCAAATTAATTATTTTGGTTTGAGCGAATTTTTTTTTTTAATTTTTAATTAAAAATAATAAATATAAAATTATATTTATTTTTATCATATATATAATAAATATCAAATTATATATATATATATATATTTTAATTTTTTTTTCAAACCTTAGATTCTATCGATTTTTTAACCGATCCGATTTTAAAAAAGTAATGTTTCCTCTAACCATACAAAAGAAAAGTGGTGGCAATATCAATGAAAACACAAGGATACAAAGGCCTCCTTTTGTTACTGGCAATAGAAACTGGCAAATTCTCAATTGCTCAACAACGCTTCTATTTTTTTAACTGAACAAAATTGTGGACGAGAGTGATGAAACAATAGAAAACACTCACCCACCTTCTTGCTCAGTCTCTTTCAACAGTTAGCCATCAAATGAAGACAAAGCAGGTTCTCTCACACCCATTCACAATATCTACCTAAATATTTTATGTTAAATAAACAGAGAGAGAGAGAGAGAGAGAGTACTTGGGCGTTAGAGAGTGCTTAGGCCTTCTCACTCACTTACCTGTATATCTCAGTCATAGTTTGCTATTTCTTGTCAAGAGCCACCTTTATTACCAAAGACATGTATAATATGCTAAGAATTAAATATACAGCAGTAGCTACTTTGAATGAAAATTTTCACACACATTCCTTCTTAACGAGGGGAAAAAAATCATTTTCAGCTTATCGAACTGTATGTGTAATTCCAGAACAAATTCCAATTTAAAAGAAAAAACTCCTTGCACTTCACATTTTAAATGCTTTCTTTCATAATTTAATTAGAAAACCCACCTATACCTCAAACCCATGTAGGATTTATGTACATAAATTAGAAAAGGTCAAGTCCTTTGCCCACTTGGTGGTTAAGGACACAGCTATAATGGGAATTTTTTGGCCATTATATATATGCATCACCAATGCTGCATTTCACATGGCCAAGCTGCAAAGTAGTTAAAGTCACCTTTTTGTTTTCATCTCTATATTTAGAAGCCTTGGTGATGATTGTGATCCACCACCTAATGCAGCAGCAGCAGATTCAACATGAGTGAGAAGATATTCATAAATCTTCTTCCTTAGCCTGTCAACAGTCTCTGATGAAACATTGGGCGTTTCTCCTTCATCCTTGCTTGACCCCCCAATCTCATCTAACCAATCATTCACACTCTTCAGTTGAGTCAGCATGCCTGCTATTTGACCATTATCTGACAAAGTTGAGGAATCTACATCAGCATCCAAGAACCTCTCCACAAATCCCAGGAACCAATCTTGGGATTCCATCCGCAACATTTCAGCCAAGTCCACAGCCTCATCAAGGCCGCCGCCTCTGATCCACTCAGGTGGTGGTTGGGGCGGCATCTTCTGACTGATGGCAGAACTATCACCTGATTTGCGAAATGCTCCTGTTGCTACAAGCTTGGAGCCAACTGATGGACGGATTTTCCCTTGTATTTTTGTCGATGCATTCTTAGAAGCATTTTCAAGGACTAAAATCGGTTGAATACTGGAAGTCTTTTGCCCTTGAGCAGGAGCTGAAGCTGTTTTTTTGGTAAATACAGAAAAGGATGACATATTAGTGGCTAATGCAGCTTGGACCCAACAGGCTGCAAGCTTACGTCTATCTGATGTGACCTTCAGCACTTGTTCTGATGGGTTGACATCAGAATCTGGTGATGAACCAACTGGAACAATTTTAGACAGAGAGTCAGCAATCGTCCGAGCATTGTTCAAGCTTGTATGAAGGGTCAAGAACTGCTCTACAGTAGGTTGTGGATTGTCTTCCTTAGCAGAGGAAGTTAATTCAGAGTATATACTGCATGAAGAGAAAGGGAAAAAAGAATCAAGACATAACACTTTTAATTGAAATGCAGATACGTAAGAAAAAGGGTATATAGTTTACATGAGAAAATGCCAAAATAAAAGATGCCCTTCAGAATTAATTAAGTTCTCGAATTCATTAAGCAAGAACTCAAGCTGTTCTTGTTTTGGCCAACTTCTCTCAAATGTGGAGGCATGCTATTACTGCCAAAAAATAGAATAAACTATCAACCAAGAATTTTACAGTGCTTCTTCTAATAGCCATAATTCTTCTACACAACTATTTTGATACAGATCATCGGTCAGCACTGCAATTTCTTATTGAACTCTAATTGGTCCAAATATGATTTTGAATCGGGTCATTTTGGCTCTTCTCTACATTGGGATTTGTTTGTTGTTGCTGCAGACAATTGTAGTCAACTACAATGAGTCAAAAATGTTCCATTAAAGTTTATTATTTCCATTAAGTTCTAAACAATTAAAGGGCCTACAATGTCTTGCAGTTTATTTAGAGAAATTAAATTTACTCTTGAGCCTACACCTATAAATTTGAACTTGTAGGCTGTAAGTTAAATAGCTTCGGATGTGGTATCAAAACCTCTTGACCAAAGAGTCAAAAGTTCCAAAATCTTAAGAGGGCCCGTCCTTATCAATTAAATTTCAGCACAAAGATTGTTTTATAATTGTCCTCCATTCAAATCCAGAAAAATTTTGTGCGAGGGATAGTACTGGTACTATAGCTATAAAACTATTCTTTTGCTATCATCTTCAAACTATAACTTTTAGGTTGAGCAATCCCTTAACAGCTACAACAGCAGTGACTGTACACCTAGGGACAACAGTGACACATTAACTTCCCCCTATTTCTTAAACACTGGTGCTATCTAAATGATTCCTTTTAGAATTTCTAAGGCTCTCCATACCCCAAAGACCTCCTTACCATTCAGCAATAATAAATTCAAACATAATCCCCTCCTCTGTACAAGGTAAATATTCTATGCAGTCGTTCAAAATTTTCACCCCTTCCTATTTCTTCCTCTCACTATTCTCTCTCCCAAACATTATGAACCAATGTACTTGCACAATTATGGTTCTTTTACAAGAAAATGAAGTAACAATCACTTAAACATAGACCAAAAACAAGTTCGGTATCACAGTTCATAATAACACAGATATAGCCATGATGCTCTTGTCCATGTGTCTGGTGTCCTAGACTATCATCAAGTGGGGCACCCTGGTCCATCTCTACATGCATAGGTGGATGTGCCGTTTCATGATTTCATTGCAATCATTTTGAAAACCTGGCTTCATATATTTTATAGAATTCTTATTTCACTTAGACATTCAACAATAGCATCAGATGATGGAAGGAATGGTATTTCCTTATTTCATAGTTTAACCAAAAGAATTCACAATTGTTGCTGTCGCCTTTGGAGTTTCCTTTTCATTTTAGGTGCTAGCATTACAATTACCATGAACACCTAGGCTTTATAATCATAGCACAAATATTTATTTAATCAGATTGCTTTTGCACAGTAGTGAATTTGTAAAAAGGATCTCATTGACCTTTCTACAGATGTCGCCAATAACTGAGTGGAATAAAAACGAATAGTCCACATAGCCAACCAATATTAGATTGGGATTAAAGCTTAGAGCTTGTTTGTGATAAATGAATTACATAAAATTTTCTGGAATTCATTAATCCTGCTTTCATCTTTGGAATAAATGAAAATTCAATAGAAATTCAACTTCATTACTTCAATTACTTGCGCTTGAACAAGTTGCTATCAAATTTGGTAAAATTTTCAAATGAATTTTACATTAATAGGTATACAAATTTGGTCTAGAGGCATCACAATTATTGAAAGGCGTTGCCCAAAATCATTTGTAGAGTGAAAATAAAAAATCCATATAGCCAACCTAATCAACTTTGGGATTAAGACTGAGTTAAGTTAACTTGAGTTAGGTTAAGTTTAAGTATACAAATTTTACATGACTAAAATTAGTTGACTTTGTAAATGAATCATATAATTAAATATTTAGTATGCCAAATACGAAAATTCATTTACAAAAGAATTATATTAATGAAATTCATTTGTCAATGAATGTCTTATTCATTTGATTCAAACACTATGTTAGTTGAAATGAATTACTATTACTTTCGTATATAGTATGCTATATTGCTTTTGTAATTGACAATGTTTTGACAAGTAAAACAGACTTCCCATTTTAAAAAGTATCCAAGCCTAATGACAAAAAGAAGACGACTCTATGTGGGGGTGTTTTATAAGGATAACCAAATTCATTTTTTTTTTTTTAATTTTACCGATCTGATAATGTACTTTGTTCAGTGTTTAAATTACAACATCTGTTAGCCTATAGAACAAATGAACCCAATAGGTGAGGATTGTAAGCTCTTTTTCTCTCTCATTAATATTAAATGAGTTGGAACAGATCAATTTGATAAGCAGACCGGTCAGGTTTAGGACTATTTGTCTTTTCATGTCATCTAAGCATACTACTGGCCACTGAATACCCTAGCTTCATCATGACACCTGCACCACCGAATTAACGATGTTTATGGATAGAAGACTAATAGAGGACATAACTGTAATACTATGAGATCTTAATTGATAAAAAAAAAATTGCTTTGTACTTGTAAAAAATCCCCAAGCCTTGCAGGATAGTCTTATTCATGCTTTTTCTCTGGAAGCTGAGGAAGGGAAAGGTAATATGAAGGACAACATCTAAATGAAGACTTTAATATTCAGTAAAACAGAAATTAATTGCATGGTCTTTTTCTTAATCTGCGAAAGCTGAGGTCATTAGAAAATGGGGTGAGGTGTTGACACCAAAGCTGATAAGTAAGAAAGTATATTAATGCATTTCTTGAACTTGTACCAACAAAATGAAGTTATTTAAACTACTGTTTAATTAATAGAATGGCTCAATTATACATGACTCTCAAAAGTCCAGCGCCATCCCCTTCCTCCAGAAAGTATTTTTGGGATAATAAACAACAAAGTATCACAATCTGTTGGCATTTTCTTTGAGGGCGTGTTTTGGGTGGGTGTGTGCGTGTTTATGTGTGTGTGTGTTGGGGGTGGTGGGGGGAGGTGACAAAGAATTTACAAAGCATTAAAACATCAAAAAGTTACTTCTACATTGTTTCAGGAAGGCTATGACAATATCTGTAACACAACAACAGTATTTAAGCTAGAATGCTAGTGTGACTGTGCGGTCAACATAACAAGCCTACAATCTTTACATATTCAAAAACTGACATGTAGATTTATGCAAAAGGGCAGGACAGGAGTATCTTATGGGAGTAATTGCAAATTATGGATATCCATAAGTCTGATATAATTAACATATTATTTTGAATATCCATGTCCAACAATTCTAATGCAAAAGAGAATCATAAAAAGCAAACAAACACCTAGACATGAATGCAGTCACTTGAAAGTGGAAGAGTGGTAAGAAGCACAGAGCACTAACCAATCTGAAAAACAAAGCTTTTCCTTTTTTTTTTCTAATTACGAAATTAGAAAAGAGAAACAGCATACATGTATAACCAAATCTTAGCACTTTGCTTCAGACTTAGCATGTTTCTTGACATGACAGAGAAAAAAAAAAATGGGAATCCATCATAACACGCAATCCAGACCACTTAAATTATGTAAGAGATGTTCTTGGTATTTGTTCTGTTTTCAGGAATGGATGGTACAGGTTCATGGTAAGTAACATAAAGAATCTGACTCATCCTCTATCGAAAGCAAGCAAAATATTACATTTCACCTCTTAACAGAAAAAAAAAAAGTCCAAGCATGTCTACTACAATGTCACAATATTGCGTACCTTCATGACAGAAGCATTGTTCTTTATCAAAAGAAGAGTCCTTCAGTTGAAGAGAAACAAATATTTTGAATTGCCATAGACACAGAAATATTTTGAATTGTCATTGACACATATTGGCATGAAGTTTTGAGGTTAAAGTGCAGAAAACAAGGACTTTATATTTTGCTTCTTTAATTCTTTACTTTCTACCAATTGTTGTTCTATATAGCACATTGATGGATTGAAACATAACATTCAGAAAAACAAACACACAATTTCAAACTGCAAATGCTCAAATGGAACTTAATATTTAGTCTTTTACAAACTATGTGCCTTGGATGCTCAAAAATAAATTAAACCATGTCAAACAACAGCAACAAAGCTAGACAATCAGCAATCCCTTGTAATGTTAGCAACAATATTAGTAAGCACTGAGAAACCAATAATGTTAACCTAATAGAACCACTTAGTTAGTTTCTACCTGAATTCCATGATCTACTTGACTGACTCCACTAATTATGTTCTAAGTTCCAGACAAATAGAGATCGATGAATTAGCCTTCCAGGGTCCAGAATGTGACTTAAGTAACAATAATAACTATATGAAACATTCAATTCTCAAATAGAAGATGCGCTATAAATCAGCACTATCCTACTTAAAATAAATAGAAATAATTCTACTTTTATTGTCAGTTATCTATTGCTTTGGTATCTTACCTTAGACATCGAAGTAAGCTTTCTGCAGCAGAAGCGTCTTGCATAGCCTCTACTGCTGCTGTCTGTGCAGCATCTCTATGCTTCATGACTTCCTGCAATAGTAAATATGTAAACAAAAATGAGAAAATGAAAAGGAGAAGGTATAAAACTTTAACCTGTTTTTCTAGAAGACATAAAAACCAGATGAACACAGAATTAAAAGAATTGGCTCACAAAATAATTCATGTACTAACAAGGTGGACAGTTAACCAGAAATTTTTTCAATAGTTAATTTTGGAGGAAAAATAATTGACACCTAAAAAGCAAGCTGCTAAAGTAGAAAGAATATTAAATTGTCAAAGGATCTTTTTATATTAATCAGAGATACACCTAGATGATGTTCCCAGGAAAATGAGTAAAAAGCTAAAGGCACCACAAGGCTTATTTATAATAAATAGTAGTCAACCCCAAGGTAGAAGCAATTTACATATTTCTATGACTTCATTCCACTAATGTTGTTTCACAATTCCAGCTAGTTTATTTCATTAGATGTTGCTAAGGAAAATTTTGCACAATTTTTGTGCTTCTTTTTAAACTCAGAATAGTTTAACAGAACTGGCTGATTGCAATTACAACAGGATCTGCTTAAGCTGCACAATAATTGAATGCTTGACAAGTGCGTGCATTCCAGAAAAGAAAAATGTAAGGCATTATTAAATCCTGCAACTTGGTCCCCACACCCAACCCCCTAGAAAAAAACCATTATGTTATGAAGATTATTACAGAGCTTTTACCTTTCCAAGCTTAGCAAGAGAAGAGGGGAGTGAACTCCATGAAACACTTCCCTCTGTCAGTTTCCTACTATTTACTGAAACCTTGACCAATTTTCCTGCAAATCCATCATTAGTGTGATCTCCTGATGATTTCTTTCCAAGAGATGTTCTTAGCTTATTTGACTTTTCTTTATAATCTAAATTTCCATTTGCAGAAACTTTCTTTGTAGATATCGGATTTTTGTTCTCCTCTTTAGATGACTTGGAAGATAGTTGGGTCTTATTGTCCTCTTTAGATGGCAACCTCTCACTTGATGAACTTTTTCTCGGAGCCTAACAAATACATCGAGATTAGATGTAGAACCTAGATAATTGAGTTAAGTATGGTTGGTAAAGATCCAACAAAAACTGAATTGGAGAATACAGCCAGTAGTAAAAGATATTCCAAACTTTTCAGGAAGTCATCATAATATCAAGATAATATAAGAGATGCAATCATCAATTCAGCAACTTTATCCCTCAAACCATACAAAATCATACTAAGTGGGTGTTTAGCAAAACTTTTTGATGCAGTTGTTAGCTTTTTAGTTTTCAACCGCCACATCATATCCGTTTGGTTACTGATAATTATTAGCTATTAAGTAGTCAAACAATAGCTATTTATAAAAGCTCCAATTATGAATTTTTTCAAAAAAGCTCCTGCTTTTTTAAGTAAAAATATTAAATTATTCTTTAAAAATAATATTTAAATACAAAGGTAAATATTAATACTTATCTTTAATTATCTTTAAACATATTAACAGCTAACAATTAATAATAATTTTACCAAACACTTAAAACAATCAGCTATTAATTACCAGCCACCGGCTACCAGCCACCAATTAACAACTATCAGCAATAGCTAACAACTAAAACCAAACGGGGCCTAAATGTACTACCAGTTAAGGAACTAATAACAGTGAACCAATTATTAATAACAGAATAAAGTCAGGTTTAACCATCCCACAGTGCAGAACAATGACTCCATTTATATGTAAACAGAACAGACTACTTCAAGTGCTTCTCGACCAAATCACATTCTAGCACTGAATGCAATATCCATAAACAGTTATACTTACAGAAATGCTCCGAGCTTCAGTTATACTTGCAAAAATGCTCCGAGCTTTGGGCTTTGGATCGTGTTTGGCTGCCCGTAATTTTGAATTCTCCCTATTCTTCACCTCCATATTCCCTTCCCAACTCTTTCTTAAGGCTTTGGCCCCCAGCTCAAACCCCTGAACTATATTCTTGATGACTGGTACCCTCTTTGCAGTTGGACTTGCCCCACGAACAGAATTCACCTTTTCCACTACTCCCGATTTAGTTGATCCCTTCTCCGACACCTTAATCTTGCCCTGCTGCTTAACCCCACTGGCAAATTTCTCAAATGAAGTAGGCAGAGAATAACAGCTTGTTGGAGAGGAAGGAATCGACCTTGAACTTGATGATTTTAATTTTGCCAAAGATTCCCTCTTTATATCCAAATTCAATGTAGGTTGTGATAATTGAGATTTTGACCTGCTCAAAGATGATGTTTTCTTATTTGATGAATCCTCCTTAATAGCATTGCCATTCAGTCTAACCCCTACGGGTTTCTCCTTCTCTCCCACATTACCAATGCCTGAAATCCCTCTTATAGGTGATTTCACTTTCTCTAATTGTTTCGAACCTGAACTTGAATTACGATTATTATTGAGGAACCCAAGAGAGTGAGTTGCTACAATATCTTCCGGGCTCCCAACACAAGGGTGCCTCCCTGGGACTGGTCTAACACCTCTAAGAATGGGGACTGGTGAGGCTGATTCAAGCCTTTCAACATGAATAAATTGACCCAATTGAATCTTATCACTAAGAATTAGATCATCATGCTCATCAGGTAAAGATACATAAGTGGCATGAGACGAATCAGATACCTTAAGGTAAAACCCTTGGTTAGGAAATAGCTCACCTCCTGCTAGTGCTGGTACAATACTCACCACTTGCAATAAAGATGACCTATGCTCACCAGCAACTTTGATATCTGTATTCATGTGTTGTAAAAGTTTGAGAAGCACTCCAGGGACAAGATTTGCCATTTCTTAAAAGACCTTCAATTTGCATCAGTCTAAAATACCCAGATGTAGAATTTCAGTTTTTGATAAATAAATAATTGGGAATTTGAGGAAACAGTCGAAAGAAAGGTTTTTTGTCAATACCCAAGATTGAAAGTTGAATCCAAAGAATCAAAGATTTGGCCTTTGACAGGTAACGGAGAGGGAAAGAAAATATTACACTTTAAACCCAGATGATATTTATTACCAAAAAAGGGTTTAATCTATCGGATTCGAAAAGAGAGAGAAGACAAGAGAAAGCTTGAGATTCAGATTGGAATGTGTTAAAACTTAAGGAACTAATAATGCCGATTAAATTTATTGAAAAGCGACAAATGACAGAACAAACAATACCTGGTTTATGGTCAAGAAAAATGAAATAATCATGCAGGCCTAGTGCATAATCCAACAATCCAAAAATAGTAAGCAAATTAAGCACTAACCCAAAAACAAATTTAGAATCAAGAAAATAAATTAATCATAAAACACAACCCAGAAAGTAAACAACATGTTCTCAATAATATGGTAGTAATAATGGTGTACAGCTTGGACAGGAACAAGTGAATTATAATAAAAAACTCAACAACCCAGAAGGAGAAGAAAATAACTGTAAGTCTGTAACTGATAATTGCATTTGGTATTTTATATCCAAAAAAGAAAAAAGTAATAGAAAACAATTTCTATACAAAACCCAAATTGGAAGAAGCCAATAAATTTTGGAAAAAGTTATAGCTGGGTTTTATTAAAAGCTTATTATAGACTACAGAGCCAAAAGAGAAAGCAAAATCCAAATAGGTAAAAAGGCAAAACCTTTTCTTTTTTTATCAGAATAAGATAAGAAGAGAAAGGGAAAGCATAAAAACAAGAATTAGAGAAATGCTTAAAAACCACATGGGATATGATATGATCATATCATATTGGAACTGAAAGCTTGCAGTAAAAAAGAAAACACTAAGAGAATAATTGATGCCAGGCTTATTGCATGATTTGATATCACACAATCCATACAGAGAGGGAGAAACAAATTGTCAGTCACTAACACAGACCCATAGATCACACATGCAACATTTCAAAGAGTGAAAAGAAAAAAAAAACTGACCCACAAGAACTAGCTTAAGATTGGATTAATTGAACATAACACTATTCACTCTAGCTAATATGTAATTGTCTTGTACTGTAAATAATGAATTTTTGTGGTTGGACAATAAAGAAGCAAAAGGATTTCTCCTGAATTCTTTCTTGCAGGAACCGGAGAGGAATCTATATCAGAGAATTTTAAAATAAAATAGAATAAAAATTGAAAATTTTATTAATTTTTGTATTCCATTTTAGTTTTTAGCTATTGGGTTTGATTGGATTAAATATTTCCTTTCTCCCTAAATTTGGTCTTCATTTTAATATTTTCCCTAAATTTTAATTTATAGTAAACAAAATTCATAAATTATAATTTTATATCACAAATATTCCTATTAGAACATATAATTAAAATTCTCTCTAAAAATAAAATTACAAACAGATCCTTCCTTATATACCTAAAATAAATTATTTAATTATATTTTGTTATTTATAATTTAAAATCTTTTTTATTTTGATCCAAAATCTTTTCATTAAAAATCTTAGAAATTAAATTTATAATTCAATTAATTTTGAAATATTTTAAATTTTAAATTTTAAAATAAAAATTAAATAAAAAAATTAAAGAAATATTTATATAAATATATAGAGATATTTACCTTTTAAAATGATTAAATAAGTTGAAAGTTGAATATTATATTTAAGAGAAAATTCATTCGATTTTAAATAAGATAATTGTATTAATTTTAATGAAAAGTTTTTGGACTGAAATAAAAAAAAAAAAATTTCAATAATTAAAATGTAGTTAAATAATTTATTTTAATGATCTAAAAAAATATATTTGTAATTATATTTTTTGAGGAGAAAAATTTAATTATATATTTTAATAGGGATATTAGTGATATAAAATTAATGTTTAAGATTTTATTTTTTATTAAAAATTAAAATTTAGGAAGAATATTAAAATAAAAGTCAAATTTAAATACAATGAAAATATTTAACCTGAATTTTATTTAAAATTACAAAAATTTGCTAATATTAATTAATTAATGCTTAGTATTTTGTGTGTATGGAAATACAAAGTGCGTGCATGTGCAGATTGTCGGCTACCTGAAAAGGCGTCACATCTTCAAGATAGACAAGCAGTTGTGATGTCCTCTCTCACAATTTTTTTTTATGAATGTCAATTTATTATTATTATTATTTGTAATACGATTTTATATTGTTATTATTTACTTGACCATGAAGAGGCATATGCTTCTCAATCACCATGTCATGCATGTGGTAGATATTAGAAGTGGACCCAATAAACCATCTTATTCAAAAAAGCAAAAGAAAAACTCTTTTCTATTACTAAAAATTATCTTTAACTTTGGATTTGAGAGTCTTTGATGCCCAAATCTATGTCTTTTGGGTTATTAATACTGTAAGGGTGTTTGCCTTTATTTAAAATTTATATACAAGTGATGTTTGAAGTTTAAAAAATATTAAATAATTTTTAAATATTTGAATGTAAAATTAAAATATTTTTTTAAAATTTAAAAACCAAAAAAAATAAAAGTTAGATTCAACGGGTTTTTTTTTTTAAATGGCATTTGATAAATTTTTTTTTTCAACCAAACACCCCTATAAGTCACGAAATATATAATGTTTTCTTAATAAAGTTACAAAAATTTGATGTATATTAATACAATTATCAAATTTTGATTTTTCCTTCTATTGAGGTGTCATTCGGCTCTCAATTTATTATTCTTGTTTTTTAAATTCAATTATTTTTTATTTTATTTCAAAGATAAAATTTTAGAATTCACTCATCTTTAATCTTTGATATCATTCAAATTGAGCGTGCTCTTTCTCTCTTATTAGAGATAGAATACATAAAACTACTTCTAAGATGTATTCTTTTATTTTTAGTTTTTCAGTTTCTCGACTCGTTGTGATAACGAGAACTAGCAATATATTCTATAAGACATTTATTCTTCAGGAAATATTCCTCAAATTCATTTTGTTTGAAAGTTAGCTCTTCTAAATTCTTAGATAATTTTATAAATAGTTACTTAACGAGTTTAAACGATCTATAACATAATTAATAATTATACTATTGGATCATTGCCTATATTGTAATTTAGGTGATGACAATCAGGATAAGATTAACAAAAAAAATATCACTACTCATCCAATAATCATAATTTAAAAAGTACTAAGCATTTTCAACTTTACAAGTTTCTATAACCTTAGGGCTATCTACCCTCATGATTATCACAAATTTTTCATGAATATCATCAGAATCTTTCACTGTGGATTCTTTGGGTGATTGCTTGAATTCTTTTTTGTATTCATTAGCACTTTCACTTGCCTCAGAGTCATGACTTAAAATATTACCAGATTTATTGCAACTCTCCTATTATAAAGGAGTTTGATTTAGAACTCTTGAAAATTTTTTAGCACTTCCACTGACTTATTGATTTGGAATCTTTAAGGATTCACTAGCCTTTTCACTAGCCTGTTGGTTTAAAATCAATGAAGATTCACCAACATTTTCACTAGCCCTATTTGAGTCATTACAACTCTACTCTTATGAAGGATGCATACTTCTTATAACGTCCAAAATAATTTAAATCTTTTGATAAAGTTCATCCATGTATTTTTTTTTTCCTGTTCAAGGGTAATGCCATGTTTTTTAGTGACTTTTTCTAGGTAGGTATCTTTGGACTCATGTGTCTGAGACACCAGAGATTTTAAACTCTTTATTTTTTTTGAATCAAGAATTTCTCCTTTAATTTTTTGTTAGCTTTTTTGGGGCCAACTAGTTCTATCTTCTTCTTCTTTTGACATTTTGAAGTTATATGCCCTTGATATTTAAACAACCAATAAATAACATCCTTTGATGTTATTATTTTTCTTTTCGTCCCTGAACTGGAGCTCTTAGAGCTTGTACTCCCATTCTCAATATTCTTCGTGCATTGCTTCTCAGAATTATCCTCCTTTTTGCAGGTATAACATATTTTAATTTTAGCAGCATGATCCACCTGTAAAATTAAACAATTCAAGAGAAAGAGTATCAACTATTACATTTTATTAGAGGAAATATATTTTATTTCAAATCTGTAATAACTAAACCATTCTTGCAATTTTAAAGTCTAGTTTGCCTAGTTTTTTTGAGGTTTGTATTCATAAATGCCTTTAAATAGGTTTAACCTATTTTAATAACAAATCTTTTTGGGGCAAAGAAGATATTGAAAGTTTCTATACCATTTTTAGCCACTAATATTTTATTTTCATGAATTGGATATTTTATTTTCATAAATTTTTTAGGAAGAGGAAATCAAAGTAATTGAGGAGTTGGAATTGAGCAAGTTGCTAAAGAAATTTAAGAGAAATTGTGTAAGAGGTAAGTATGAACATCTCATTTGACTATCGTTCTTTGAAATAATATGACCAAGTATTCTTATATTGGTTCATTCATATCTATATATTTGTATAATGTGAATGACTTGATCAACCTTTTTGGATCAAGTTCATATGCTTCTTACTTGTTAAACCTGATTCGAATGATGATTTATATTGATGGTCTTGCGACCAATATGCTTCTTATGAGATTCAAACCCATGACCCTATGGATAGAACGCTCTTCCCAATGAGAGTAAATTCATTGGTCCATAGTGCACTTTGAGAGCCCAGCTGATAGGATTTTTATCAGTGTTCCACCTAAAGGGGACCATGTGCTCTAGGCGTATGCCTGGCCAAGCATACGTTCACGTTAAGGTAGCAAGGCTACTGATACGTATGATATGACATGAGATTAGTTCTATCAGATGAGATTTGATAATGCCATTCTTTGTGGGCATTTTATATTCTAAATAAGAACCATGATTTGATTTGTGATATGAATTGATGATGCTCATTATTATAAGCACTCATGTTCCTTCAAATAAAACTTGAGATTCTTTCATACCCAGTTATAACTAAATATTTGTATATGATTATGATTTGATATTCAGATTCTTAATTTATAATGTTCATATCTTACTGAGTTGAAGGCTCACTCCTCTTCTATGGATTTCAGGTGATAGCATAGCTCGTGAGGGAGCTAATAGAGAAGATCAAGCTTCTTGACTCTTTCTTCCAAAGAAGCCTACATTGTAATTATTTTGAAATATGATTATGTATATTCATTAAATGGTATTATGACACAATATGTATTGGGAGTGTACTCTAAAGTTTCGTAGTTAGTCATTTGAGGATAATAATGTTTTGATAT
This sequence comes from Aleurites moluccanus, assembly GCA_948193065.1. Lineage (NCBI taxonomy): Eukaryota > Viridiplantae > Streptophyta > Magnoliopsida > Malpighiales > Euphorbiaceae > Aleurites > Aleurites moluccanus. Next base: position 28,293 of record CANXYC010058605.1, read on the forward strand.
ATGAATTGTTACCTTTTGGGTACTCTTGTTCCTTAGTGATGTGAGATGCATCTTTTGATCAGTAAGGAATAAGAGAAAGTTATGAAAAGATAATGGTAAAGATATGCTTGATGTTTAATGGAATTTATAGAAATGATCATTGTATGATATTATATAATATTTATAATTGATATAATTGTGTATGAGATTCATGACATGTGAGTTCTACAGGTTTATGGTGGCCTTAAGCCTACCCTTGCCCTAGGACAGTTGCACCACTGGAGTTGGAGTGTGACAGAGGTGGGATTAGAGCTCTAAGTTTATAATCCTTAACATAGAAAATAGATGAAGATGCATGAGCGCTAGTATAAGTATTGATTAAGATAACTACGGAGCATAGGATCATGTCTCGTCCAATTGTGTCTTCTTTTGATATATATATATCTGCGTTAAGTGTGCGTAGTGAGTCTGCTAATGTTTGTTCTTCTTATCAGTATCGAGATGCCTCCACGTCATGGTAGAGGACGAGGGCGAGGCCGTCCTAGGCGGGAATTTCCTTCCAAAGAGGGTTCAGTAGGTGGGGATAGAGGAGATGAGGTTCCTCCTGTGCCACCAGTAGATGTGGCTCATATGGCACAATAGTTAGACCAGCTGCAGAGAAACTATGAGGTATTAGCTGAGTTTATTACTCAGCAGAGGCAGCAGCAGGCTCCTCCAGTGCAGGTAGTTCCAGAAATCCTTGTTCCTCAAATAGTTCCACCACCGGTAATACGTCAAGAAGAAGAAGTATCCTTTGAAAGATTTCTTAAGCTGAAGCCCTCAGAATATAAGGAGGAAGTGGATCCTACAGATTTTCTGGAAGAGATAGAAGAGAAAGTTTAGATTTTGTGAATTTCAGACAGAAGGGCTGTAGAATTTGTGGGCTATCTGATGAAGGCAGAAGCAAAGGACTAGTTTAAGAGAAGCATTTCTGGTATGCTTCGAGATAATGAAGATTTATCATGGGAGAGATTCAAAGAATTGGTTCATGAGGAGTTTCTTCCAGAGAGTGTTAGGGATGCTAAATCCATCAAGTTTGAGAGGTTGGTTCAGACTCCAGGTATGATTGTGTTAGAATATGCAAAAAAATTCAGTCAGTTGAGTAAGTTTGCTCCAGCTCTTGTGCCTACAGAAGCAGTACGGATTCAGAGATTCCGTAGGGGGCTTATAGCTCCATTGTTTAAAGTTTTGGCTGCTCTTGAGTTTGACTCTTACTCCAAGCTTATGGATAAGGCTAGAGTAATTAAGAACAGAGAAATGGAAGCTAGATCAGAGAGGGAAGAGAAGAAGAAGGCTAAAATTGGAAGTTCTTCCAGGCAGGATAGTCTGGTAAAAAGTATGAATATTTTGCCTCACTCAGCCTTTCAGGGGGGATTGAGAGGACCACCAGGGAGATCCCAGCAGAGACCGAATCCCTCTAGATTTGTTCCTCAGGTGAACCGTAGTGTAGCCAGTTCCGCACCACCTAGGACTAACCCTTCTTGTCCTACCTGTGGTAAGCTTCATAGAGGACCTTGCTTCTTTGTGTCAGGCGCATGTTATGGGTGTGAATAGCATGGTCATCTCCTTAAGAATTGTCCACAGCCTTCTTTTGGAGTTAGACATCAAGCTTCTCAGGCTATAGTTCAGATGGGCAGAGAGAGGAGCATCAGTCAGCAGCCAGGAAGAGGTAGAGGTAATTTGGGCAGAACTGTTGAGGCTGGTAGAGGATCAGGTCAACATGAGTCTTAGACTTCAGGATCAACTCCTATGGGTAGAGGCAGAGGGAGAGTTTTTTCCTTGGCACAGCACGAAGCCCAAGCATCCAATACAGTGGTTACAGGTATTTTTCCGATTCAAGCCTTGAATGCTAGAGTATTGTTTGATTCGGGAGCTACGCATTCATTTGTATTATCATGTATTGCTAAGAAGTTGCATGTGCCTTGTAAATTGCTTGATAATGTGTTGGTTGTTTCTACTCCTTTGGAGGAAGAGATTGAAATTCAGAATTCCTATCCATCCTGTGTGGTTAGCATAGGTGGCAAGAGCTTGAGTGTGGATTTGATTGAATTACCAGAGTTGGAGTTTGATGTAATTTTGGGCATGGATTGGTTATCCAAGCACTATGCCATTATAGATTGTAATGGGAAGAAGCTTATCTTTAAGCCACCTTCGGGTGAGGAATTTGAATTCCAAGGGGAGCAGAGTGAAGCCCCGTATAATGTTATATCTGCCATTGGGGCAAGAAGGTTGTTGAGAAAGGGTTGCCAAGGATATTTGGCATATGTCCGGGATACTAGTAAGGAAGTGAAAGGTTTGGAGCAGATTCCTATAGTCAATGAGTTTCCGGATGTATTTCCTGAAGAATTGCCTAGTTTGCCACCGGATAGAGAGATAGAGTTTGGTAAAGAGTTGCTACCTGACACGAGTCTGATTTCTATTCCTCCCTACCTTATGGCACCAGTTGAATTGAAAGAATTGAAGACTCAGTTGCAAGATTTGCTTGACAAAGGATTTGTTAGACCTAGTAGTTCACCATGGGGAGCATCTGTACTCTTTATGAAGAAGAAGGATGGTTCTATGAGGCTATGTATAGACTACAGGCAGCTCAACAGGGTCACTATCAAGAACAAGTATCCTTTGCCAAGAATAGATGATTTATTTGATCAGTTGCAAGGTGCAAGTTATTTCTCCAAGATAGATTTGAGGTCGGGTTACCATCAATTGAGAATTCGGAATGAGGATGTATCGAAGACAGCATTCCGGACCAAATATGGACACTATGAATTCTTCGTGTTACCATTTGGGTTGACTAATACACCGGCTGCATTTATGGATTTGATGAATAGGGTATTCAGGCCATTCTTGGACAAGTTTGTCATTGTGTTTATTGATGACATTCTTGTTTATTCTAAGAGTAAAGAAGAGCATGAAGAACATCTTAGA
>CANXYC010058686.1:0-32237 GCA_948193065.1 Aleurites moluccanus
TATATGTATATGTTCATGATTTGATACTCAGATTCTTGATTAACCTAAAGCATTATGTAGTTCATATCTTATTGAGTTGAAGGCTCATCCCTGTTCTGTGGTTTCAGGTGCTAGTGTAGCTCAAAAGAGAGTTAATCCAGAGGATAAAGCTTCTTAACTTCTTCTTCACAAGAAGCTAAGATGTAATTATTTTGGATATTATTTTTATTATGTATACGTATAATCATGTCTATTGAGAAGTATTCTCTTAGAGCTCCATAGATAGATATGGAATGGTTTTGATTTTGTTGCCATGAATGATATTTGTGGACTCTCATTTATTTCATATTGATATTAGAACTATCTTTTGATAGGTAGAGAACAAGTGGAGATGTCCTGATATAAAATGATGATTTATGAAATATGATGTTTTGCTTTGGATAAGTATATGTTGTTATGTATGAGACAAGTTTAGCTAAGGGTTCTACGGGTTAACGGTGGCCTTATGCCTACCCTTGCCTTAGGACAGTCGCACCGGTGGTGTTGGGGTTTGACATTATCTTACTGGTTCTACTGATTTGCCAAACCTCTACCTGAATACATATATATCATATTAACAACTCGGTCTAACTTCCTAATGATAATATGCATTAACACATTTAAATATTATATTTTATATGATATGCAAATGATATGTAACTTAATACCCAAGTTTAAGTTCTCTCATTTAGTATCCATTCGTAACACCCTGATTTTTTTTATAATTACATATAGGTCTTATAATTAGTATAATTGACTTTATAGTACCTAAATAGACAGTTAAAATATAAAATAATAATTTAGTACCTAAAACCCTAATTTCGTACATAAAATACATATTTAAACATCGAATTTCATAAAATAACCTATGGAATCTAGAATTGATATGAAATGGGAAATATGGAAGATAGTAGTGCTAAAAATAGAATTTGGGCTAAAAGTATAAATATAAAAAGATATGGGGATCAAATCATAAATATTAAAAGTTTTGGGGCTAATTTGCAAATATAAAAAATATATAAAAATCTCCCAATTTCTACAAAATTCCATATGAAGCCAAAAATCCTCTCTTCCTCACCTTGTTGGCCGAAACACCATCCTTTCCCCCATCTTCATTTTCTTTTTCCTCCAACAAAACTTCCTCCGTCAAAATTACTCCAAACCTAAACCTAATTAATTTTATATCTAATTCAACACCTAAACACAACATAAACACCATCAATTTTATAAAAAACCTAAGGAAATCTCAAAATCATTCTAAAGAGCTAAGTTGGAATTTTGAAGAGACTTAAGGTAAATGAACTTTCCTTGATTCTTTTTCATTAAATGTGATATATATGATAGATATATATGATTATTTATATAAATAGAAGTATATATATGACTATAGGATGAATTGAACATGAATTAAAGGTTATGTAAAAGTTCAAAATTCTAAAGAGTTAGATTTAATTCTAAAGAGTTAGATTTAATTCTAAATATGCTTAAATTATGTCTTCCTATATCAAAATGAATCTAAAATATGTGGAATTTATATTGTAGAAGCAAAAGAAAATGAAAATGGTGAAGGAGGGAAAGATGAAGGACATGTATGCCTTATATGAGAATTTAAGCTTCTAAAGTATTTTTTATCAAACCAAACTTTGAGATGAGTTATAAATGTATTATTATGCCTGAAAATTATCATGTTTGAAATTACAGAAGTTTTCCCATTTCCCCCTTGTGTTGGTCGAACCCTTCAATGGAGTATTCCCTTGTGTTTTGTTTATTTTTCATACCATAATTAACCTATTTCATTTGATTATTGGATGAGTTTGATTCTTAATTGCCTCATTGGGATTGTATTGTTGTTGAATGACAAATTGGCTTAGTCAACATTGCCCTAAAACCTACTTAATTCTTGTTAAAATTATGCTTACAATATGTTCGATAAAATGCCTCAATGAAGTTAACTTTCAATCCACCAAATGTTTAACCTAAAGTTTATTATCATTTGACACATAGATCATAATGGAACTTAAACCTAGCCTAACCATATGTCATTGATTGAAGTTCATGTGAAATTTCATTCTTGACATTTATTACATTGAAGTTGTTATGTTATATTGAGACCTAAGATGTTCATTGAAATCATTGATTGAAATGATATGATTTTTCATGTAATATTAATACCTTATACGAGCCTAATTATGCCATTGAACTATATTTTGTTCCACACCTATTAACATGATAAAACTTCCTTTCGATGGGGTAGTAGGTGAATACCATCGGCAATATACACATTGATAAATTTTCTTAACCCTAGTTAGGAAGGATTAAGTCCTAGCCATCGAGTATGATCAACCTTATGTCATTTCACAAGTTTAAACTACTAAAATGTAGCTCACGAGACTTTTGAAGAGTATGAGGCCCTATATCTGTTATGTTCCATTTTCATTAATGTTGCCCAATTATTATTTATGTGCCATAATTTATTTTATTCGTTTACTTGTTGATTATATTCCTTTAATACGATTATTTGGTAGATTATTTCTTACCTTACCTAGACTTTTATGCATAATAATATATTTATAGTTCACTGAGTAACAATACTCACCTTTTTAGCGGATTAACATTTTTAGGTTCAAGGTAGACTATGAGACATCTTTCTTTTTTAGTGGAACCTATCTCTTTTTGCTATGTAAATTCCTAAAGCTTATTAATTTTGTTATTCAATAGAAGCTTCATGGTTAAATTGGGTTAGACAGTTTATATGTGTAGTATGTAATTAAATAATGTAAAATAATTACTTAGCATATAATACATTATTTGAGCTAAGTATTAGATGATGATAATGATGTGATATGAGACGCATAAATTATGTGTTAGCATTATTTACAGGGAATGAGTGTATTATAACAAGTGATATGTAAGTTGATAATAAAAATTTTATGGGTGTTGGTTATTAGGTGAGTCCCATACTTTAAGATCGTTATGTTCTATTTTAGCATGTGACACCATTATGGCAACATATACACAATATGCTCTAATATATAATTATTAATTTTTGAATCAACTGATGGTCCATTTGGATTATAAGGATTTAAATCTAAAATTTGAATTTGGATCAAATCCTTTCTTTGAATCATTAAATTGAGTGGATTTGGATTTAAATCAAATACCTAATGAAATCTACCATATTAAGAATTTAGTATTTCAAATATTTTTTTTACCTAATTTTTTCAAATCTATTATTTCTTCTTTAACCTAAAAGTTTGTTTTATCACTATTTTTTTTTTTTTAATCTCATAAGCAAATAGCCAAAAAGAAATAAATAATTTTAATAGCTTAGTCATTATTATTTTTTTTTTTTTTTACTTTTCACATTATTGAATAATTTATTTTTTTTATTATTGTAAGTAGATATTATACTGTGACTTTTGTTTGATATTATACTAAATTTATTATTTGTATATAATTTTAAAAATTACCATATTAAACTTAGAGATTCAAGAAAATATTTCAATTTATGATTTAATTTTAAAAGTCAATATGATATTGTAATTTTGAAAATTACAAAAAATAAGAAATAATTTTCTTGAGTGAATGGTAAATAGTTACTGCTACCTTATTCTTATGAATTTTATTTAAAATCTACTTTTAAATTCATAAAATCAAGTGATAAATAATTATTATTTGCTAATTAATAAAAATATTTTTTTTTGATATTTTGAGAATAAAATTATTTTTTAATAATAATAACAAATTGAGTCTTAAAATATCTCAATATATCAATGAGAGAAGAAAGTTACAAAACAATTAATACATGATATGAAAAGAAACATTTTTACATATTATAACTTCACAAAAGTAATTAAAAATCGTGTGTAATATAAGTTCAAAAATAATAAATTTATTTATAATATAGAAGATATAAGTTGTATAAAATAATTGTATTATTATATAGTTTTGAATTATTATATTTTCAAACGTCATTTTAAATTTAAATTTATACTCAAATGGTTATTTAAATAATAAATTTAGAATCTAAAATTTCAAATTTCTTATATTTTTCAAATAAGAGATTTATATATTTATTGATTTCAAATCATAGATTTGAAATATAAATTTTAAATCCAAATCCGTACATACAAATACACATTAATATTATATAATTTAAATCCACTCTTGTCATCAAATTAATTATCTAATAAAATAAATCAGACTTAATTTAATTACACCATAAATCAAAATAATTTTAAATCATATTTTTTTCCTAATTACTTATTATATATAAAATAAAAACATTAATATGACCATAAAAGACAAATCCATACCATATTTAAAATCAATATTATTTTTTTCTAAAAATAATTAAAATTAATTGTAACACCCGAAATTTTTTTAGCCCCAACTGGGTCACTTTTGTGATACTGACTCGGAAAATATTGGTGTTAATTACAATGCCCGGAGAAATAACAGTCCGGCTAAATTAAGAATTTCTGATCCAGACCTGGGAGGATTAAGTTAGTTAAATTTATGTGAAATTATGGTGAAAAGAAAGAACTAAAAACCTTTGGGAGTACTGAAATTTTAAAGAGTGAAAAAATCATAATTAATGATAATTTTAGAGGTAATTTTGAAAATTCACTGTATAGAATCTAGAATTGACTCATAACCATTTTTAATAAATAGAGCAGCTCAAAATGAGTCATTTTATTTCCCACATCAAGACTTGAATTTTAATAGAATAAGCAGAATAAATTACGAAAGTTATCAGGTAAAAACATAAATATGGGAATACAAAGGACTATTTAACAAATACCATAAATTATACACTATAAAAAGCCTTGGAATAGATATTTTCCCATAGCTATCATCTTCTTCCTTCATTCTTCTCTTTGGCCGAAAATTCCTTGGAGAAAACCCATCATTTTTGTTGCAAATTAAAAAAAAAAAAAAAAAATCAATTAACAACCTTGAACTTTAATCTAAAACTATCATTTCCTACTCCAATTTCATCCAAGAGCAAGCAAAGTTTTGAGGAATTCTTCCTCTAGATATTTCGGTCATCCCTCCCCTTTAAGGTAATATAGTATTTTTGTTTATTTTAAGGTTTATTTAAGGGTTATTGATGATGATAAATATGATTATGCCATTAGATAGCATCAATTTAACCTAATAGACTAAATTACCAATTTGATAACCCTAATTCTATTATGCTTGATTTCAATTCTTCAATTATTAATAGTCATATCATAAATTAGTTAAATTATGCATAGTTATAGTCATTGGATACTAATTAGATGAACAATTTGGTGTAGAAAATTCATTGGAGCAAAATTGTGATTTTTGCCTATTATAGTGGATTAGAGTTTTTGGTGGAACTTTTGCAAATTTGGAGCATTAGGTGAGCTTCCTATATGCCATTTTATATGTATATACCATTGGATTGAATTAAGGAAACCTACCTTGCAAATTTCTTGTTGGTCGAATGGCCTTAGTGGATTTTTTCCCTTTATATTTTCTTTGTATTTCTTCATAAATTCAAGCCTATTTTGATTAGTATAATCATATAAATTGTGTTAATTGTTACACCTATTCTATTGTTGATATTATGAAATTGTTGTTGGCCATTTGGACTTTAGAAATATTGCACCTATAGCTTACCAAATGACAACCAAAATTGTGCATACCATATATTCGGCAAAAGTCCTAAATGAACCATTGATATTTATGTTACTTGCCTATGTCCAATGCCAATTTCGCTAGTGACATTGGCTAGCCAATGACAATGGTGATAATGGAAATGAATTATTATATTCTTGCTCGATTTATTTTTGTTTCTTGAGTTTATTGATTAACCCGTCATTGATACCAAACTGAAAGATAGTTAAATTGTTATATTCTTGATCACAAACTGTCAATATTGTATACTGTATTATTATTGGATACTGAACTTGAAAATTGGTTTATTGATATCTTGTATTGTATTTGTAACTATATATGAGTGTATTTGATAGAACTACTATCATGATGGGATAGTAGTGGGAAGACCATCAGCTCTGTGCACAGAGGCCTACTGGACATGGCTAATTGTCCAGAACCCTAGCTGGGAAGGGACTTGTCTCAGCCATAAGGTCTGGCCCACTTTATGTACATAGTGGATCTCGACTACAGTTACAGACCCCTTATATCTGTCTTATGCACACACAGATCTACATTTGATTCTTGTTGAGACTCAGTTATATTTATTGTTATCTTATTGGTACTGTTTCCTTTCTATTCACCTGAATTATTTCCTTATGAGTATTGGTGTGCATAACCTTGATCATTGATTATTAAATTTTGTATTCCTAAAACCTATCACCTTTCTGCATGTAATTTGGTATATAGTGAGTTCAATGAGTATTTTATACTCACAAATTTGTGGTTTAACATTTTTCAGGTTCAGAGCAGTAAAGCGGTTGCAATTTCTTTATCGAGGAACCTGTATTATATTTTGGATATGTAATTACTTATTACTTTTGTACTTTTGGTTTTACTCTAGCTTAGCTCCATGGTTTGTAGTTATGGATGGTCTGTAATTATGACTGGTTTATATTAATGGCAGTAGAAATATTTTTGGTCTATAAATATACATATTACATTATATTAATATTGGACTTAAAATGGGATAGATATATAAGTTATTATTATGTGAGATTAAATAAGGGATATAATTGAATATTGAATATGATTATTATAGGATAGTATTATGATATTACAGGGGTTCTATGGGTGTTGGTCGTCACTGACAGTACCCACATCCTAGGATCGTCACTTCCATTTTTCGGGTCTTAAAAGAGGTGATATCATAGCATAGGACTATATGAATAGTAACTAGATACAGTGTCTATAGACATATGATAAACTATGGAGCAATAGGATGTCCTGTCACGTCTATTTTGTATACGTTAGTTTTATGTCATTCTGCAATACTGAATCATTGTTTTTATGTCTTATAGATATAGAGATGTTAGAGCATAGTCGAGACAGAACCTAGAGTCAGAACCTGGCAAACATAGGGAATTGATGAGAAAGGCTGAGGTGGTCTCAAATGAGTTCCTGATAAGGGAGGGGACAGAGGAACCTCTCAGATCTTGCTAGAGAACAGAGGGTACCATATTTACATACGATATTTGGAGGGCAAAAATTATGCAAAGTTTGTTGGAAATGCGTAGGGAAATCTAAGAGTTGAGGCAGGAATGACAGGTAGTACCTTCACCAGCACCACAGGTTGAGCCACCACCAGCAGTACCACCAGTTGCTCCTTCTCTAATAGCACCAATAGTAGCTCTTAGAGAACCAGCAGTATAGGCAGGTCATTGTACCATAGACGAAGGCGGAGTTAGCATGTTCAACTTCTTGATGCTCAACCTATTTGATTTTAAGGGTGAAAAAGGAGACGAAGTTATTGATTTCTTAGAGCAGATTGAAAAAGTGGCGAGGAGATTACCATGCTCAGATGCCAGATCTGTTGAATTGGTGGGTTTGTTGTTAAAAGGGAAGGCATATACCTGGTTTGATCGGCACATTGAGGACCAGTTATACTTAGATAGCCACCTACTTGGGCCGAGTTTAGAGAAGCCCTATTTAAAGAGTTCTTGACTGAGGGAGTTAGATCCAGAATCTAATATAGTTTGAACAATTGGAATAGGGGAACAAATCAGTTGAGGAATATGTTGAAAAGTTTATCAAGTTGAGCCGGTATGCCACCAAAATAGTACCGATGAAGGCTGATCTGATTTTCAGGTTCAGAAGGGGTCTACATGCTTCGTTTTATAATGCATTGTTGCTGATGGAGTTTACTTCTTTGACCAGCATCATTGACAAAGCTATACAGATGGAAGATAAATATAAAGATGATAGGTCTAAAAGAGAGTAGAGGAAGAAGGGTGGACAATCCAAGAAGGAAGAGACTAGTGCACCATCTAGATAGACAGATACTGGTAACAGAGGGGATTAGATGCAGTATATATATAGTCAGAGGAGGAGGGGACAGGGTAGAGGCTCCACTGGACAGACGACATCGGGTTATTCCCAAGGCTCTTCTAGACCTATATCTCAGGCATTTACTGTGCCAACTTGTAAGCATTGTGGTAAACGACTTAGAGGAGTATGTTGGAGTCAGATAGGAGCCTGTCTTAGGTGTGGCTAGCAGGGCCATTTTGACAGACAGTGTCCTGGGCAGACATATCAGTAGGCAACTACAGCAGTATCATAACCCACAGTTCAGATGAGTCAGAGTGGGAATCGAGAGACAGCGGGTAGAGGCAGAGGTAGAGGACAAGGTCCTAGTGGCAGTCAAACAACAGCTGGTAGAGGTCAGGGTTGAGTTTTCAATGTCACCCCATAAAAGGCTTAAAAGGCAGATAACACAATCACAGGTATACTTCCGGTTCAGAATGAACCTGCTCATATTTTATTTGATTCTAGTGCTGCACATTTGTTTTGTGTTACCAGTGTTAGCACCAAAGTTGCATAAATAGAGGCAGTTATTGAGGGTTCCACTAGAGATCTCGACTCTTATGGGAGAGAGTATAAAAGTTAGATACTTCTATCCAGATTGTATTGTAGAAATTGAGGGTAGAACACTACGTGCTAATCTGATAGAGTTGCCAGTGTTGGATTTAGGTGTGATACTGGGTATGGATTGGCTTACAATTCATCAGGCTGTAATAGACTGTTATGAGAGGCAAATTCAGATTTAGCCAGAGGGGCAGGAAGAGTTTATGTACCAGGGTGAAAAAAGTAGAACTGGTATCAGACTGATTTCAGCTATTGGAGCTAGGAGATTGTTACAGATGAGATATCCTGCTTACCTGGCTTATGTTTCTGATTTTCAGAAGGCTTCGATGGGGATTTATCAGATTCCAATTGTTTGAGAATTTCTAAATGTATTCCCTGATGATTTACCATGGTCACCCCTAGAGAGGGAAATTAAGTTTGAAATAGAGGTTTATTCAGATATTGATCCGATATCTATTCCCCCGTATAGGATGCAACCTACATAACTAAAAGAGTTGAAGATACAATTACAAGAGCTACCGGATAAGGGCTTTATTAGGCCGAATAGTTCACCTTGGGGTGCTCCGATTCTATTAGTGAAAAAGAAGGATGGTTCCTTACGAATGTACATTGATTATAGACAATTGAATAAGGTGACAGTGAAGAATAAATATCCGTTGCCATGGATTGATGACATGTTTGATCAACTGCAATGAGCCAATATTTTTTCTAAGATTAACTTAAGATCTGGGTATCATCAGTTGAGGATTAAGAAAGAGGATATACCTAAGACAACTTTCAGGACTCGATACGGGCATTATGAGTTCCTAGTGTTATCGTTCGGATTAATGAATGCTCTAGCAGCATTTATGGATCGTATGAATCGGGTCTTCAAACCCTTTTTAGATAGATTTGTCATCATGTTTATAGATAATATTTTGATTTATTCAAAGAGTAAGGAGGAGCATGCAGAGTATCTGAGGATAGTATTATAGACATTAAGAGAGCACTGACTGTATGCTAAGTTATCAAAGTATCAGTTTTGGCTCACAGAAATGTGCTTTCTTAGTCATGTTGTTAGTAAAAATGGTATTAAAGTTGATCCTTAGAAGATAAAGGCAATAGCTAATTGGACTTAACCAACTAATGTTACAGAGATCCGCAGCTTTCTTAGTATGGCGGTTTACTATCGACTATTTGTTAAGGTTTTCTCCAAAATAGCTGCACCATTGACTAAATTGACTAGAAAATAGGAAAAGTTTTTGTGGACTGACAAATGTGAGAAGAGTTTCCAGACTCTGAAGTCGTGTCTTACCACTACTCAGTATTGACATTACCAACAAAAGAAGATAGATTTATAGTGTACTGTGATGCATCCAGAATCGGTCTGAGATGTGTATTGATTCAGAACAAAAGGTTGATCGCCTATGCTTTGAGACAATTGAAGAAGAATGAGATGAATTATCCCACACATGATCTGGAAATGGCTGTAATGGTGTGTGCATTGAAAATATGGAGACATTCCTTATATGGGTCTAAATGTGAGATCTACACAGATCACAATTGCAACAGAAAGATCTAAACCATAGGCAATATAGATGGGTGAAGTTGCTTAAGGACTATGATTGCAAAATATTGTATCATCCGGGTAAGGCAAATGTGGTAGCAGATGCTTTAAGTCAGAAGTTGATGGGTAGCCTGGCTCACATTCACATATTAGAAAATCATTAATCAGGGAAATGAGAGAACTAATTGATATGGGAGTTCAGTTAGAGTTGGGATCCCAGGATCATAACCAAGCTCTGACAGCCCAATTTTAGGATAAACCACTGTTAATAGATGAGATTACAACAGCTCAAGATCGGCATCCTTACTTTGTGAAGCTGAAAGAAGATGTTCTAAATGAAAAGGCTACAAATTTTACTGTTAGTGATGGTGTATTGAAGTGTGGCAAACAATTGTGTGTGTCAAATGTAAATGGATTACGGGAACAGGTGATGAAGGAAGCACCTTATTCTCATTATAATGTCCATCCTGGTGTTACAAAGATGTATCACGACTTGAGCCAGTTTTACCGATGGTCTAGCATGAAGCGAGATGTGGCTAGATTTGTATCAACCTGCCTAGCTTGTCAACAGGTTAAATTTATGCATCAAAAGCCATCAGGGATGTTACAAGATATTGAATTGCCAAAATGGAAGTAGGAGTAGGTTACTATGGACTTTATAGTTAGTCTACCGAGGACTACCGAGGGTATGATTCTATATGGGTGATTGTGGACAGATTCTGCTCACTTTTTGGAGGTAAAAACCAGCTATACCACATCATAGTATGCCCAGCTTTATGTGGATAAGATAGTTCGGCTCCACGGTGTTCCTCTGATGATTATTTCTGATCGAGGGACATAGTTTACATCCAGATTTTGGCAAAAATTACAGGAGGCATTGGGTACACAATTGAGATTCAGTATAACTTTCCATCTACAGATTGATGGTCAGTCCGAGTGGACTATTTAGACATTGGAAGATATGCTCAGATTCTATGTTCTGGACTTCAAAGGTAATTGAGATTAGTACTTACCACTGATTGAGTTTGCATATAATAACAGTTACCACTCCTCTATTGGAATGGCTCCCTATGAAGCATTATATGGTAGGAAATGTTAATCCCCGGTATGTTGGGTGGAACTAGGGGAAAAGCATTTAGAAGGCCTAAATTTGATTAAGGAAACCATGGAGAGAGTGACTATCATTAAGGAGCAAATGAAGACTGCTTTTAGTAGGCAGAAGAGTTATGCCGATCTGAAGCGCAAGGATGTGCATTTTTCCAAGGGAGATCATGTATTCCTTAACATTTCCCTTATGTAAGGAGCGACGATGTTCGAAAAAGGGGTAAACTATCACCTCGGTATATAGGGCCATTTAAGATTTTGGAGCAAGTTGGAGATGTTGCTTATCGGTTGGCTTTACCACCTAGCCTAAGCTATGTTGATCCTGTGTTCCATGTATCGATGCTCCATAAGTATGTAGTGGATCCATCTCATATATTGGAATCATAGGACATCGAGATAGATGAGGATTTGACTTATGAGGAAATGCTAATGGACATTGTTGATCGACAGGTCAGGCAGCTTCGCAATAAGGTGATTCTAATGGTGAAAGCCCTTTAGAGGAACAAATTTGTTGAGGATTGCATCTAGAAAAGCAAGACTGATATGCGTGCTTGATACCCACAACTATTCCAATGTAATACCCTAGAAAGTCCTAACATAAATGCATGATTTAATTCTCAATTTGTAGTTTAAAGGCATTGAAATGATGGTAAATAATTTTTGAGACACAGTTAGAAAGAGAACTAATTACTTTTTCGAAAATCAATAGTGTCGGGAACACTGCCGAGAAATTAACAGTTCGATCAACAGAAGAATTTTTGAATTTGATCAGGGGATAAAAGATCACCTTAATGCATGTGTAATTTTGGTAAAAAGAAAGAAGTGAAAAACATTTAGAAACTCTGAAAAAGTAACCAATGGAAAAATTATAAATAAATGAAACTTTAAGGTGAATAGTGGAAATGAGTCTGTCTGAGTTTCAGAATGACTCTAAAACTATATTTATAAATAAGGATAAATTAAAATAAGCCTATTAATTTCCCACATTGGAATCTAAATCCTAACAGAATTGACAAAATAAATTACAGAAGAAGTTGGGATCAAAACCTAATTACTTGAAAACTTAAGGACTAAAATGTAATTTGTCATTATGATTTTTATATATAAGCCAACACTTAACCAATTTTGCTATCTTCTTCTTTTCTTCAAAGGTGGTCGAACCCTTCTTCTTTCTCCATCCATTCTATTTCTTCATTTTCCAACTAAATTTCTTAAGGAAAATTTATAGAAAACTTAGAATTAAAGCTTGTTCTTCCATTCCCCACCTTTAATTTGCTTAGAAAGCTAAAGGAAACTAAGGAAGATTTGCTTCTTCATTTCGGGTGGATCATCAAATTAAGATAACTAATTAATTTGTTTTCTTTTGTGCTTTAGTTAGATGATTTTAAGGTTGAATTGAATGGGTTTTAGGTTAGATTGCATCAATTGATGCATTTTGGTAGAAAACCCTAATTTGCCTAGCTTGTTTGAAGTTTTATGCCTTAGCTATGTTAATTAGAGTTAGTTTATGTTAATTGATGCTAGAGTATGTTAATTGGAGGCTATTAGGTAACTAATTGATGGCTAATTTGATGTAGAACACAAAGATTGCCAAAGTTGCCCTATTTGCCTCATTTGAAGAATTATGGTGGAAATCAATTTTTCAAAGCATTTGGAAGGTTTAGGTGAGTCTCATATGCATAATTTATCATGTATCAAGCATTGAAAATTGAATTGGAAACCATATATAGACACCAACTTTTGGCCGAACCACTTAGCACTATTCATCCATTTGGTTTTGTTTGTTTTTTCCTTTGAATTCCTTAGCTAATTTGATCCATTTCATGTTGTTTAATCTTGTATATTTGATACCTAATGTTTAGTTGACAATATAGATTGTTGTTGATTGAAATGGTAAGCCAAACTTGCTCCAAACCCTAACCTATTGGCTTGCCATTTTATGCCCACCAAGTGTTTGACAAAATGCCTAGTTGTTTTTGTCTTGGCCTATTACTTTGTATTCCATATGCCTACCATTTGAATGCCATTGTCACCAACGACATTGGCATGCCAATTGGCCTACTGTTTTTCTTTGCTGAGCCAACTTTTGTTCCATATCTTTGTTGATTACCAAACCACTTGTCATTGATTATATATCATCTATTGTAATGCCATTGATTCTATTGATAATTGATTGATTGATATTGAGCTTATTAATATGGAGGATACCATTGTTGCATAATGGTTTCCATTGATATGTTGTTTCCTTATATTGATCTTAATGTGGCTTGACAGAGCTACCGCTCCGACTGGGTAGTGGGAAAATACTGTCGGCGATGTGCACATTGTATTATTGGCGCTCTAGCTAGAAGGGGTTATGATCCTGGCCATAAGACCTGATCAGTCTTATGCTTACTAATATGGATATTACTGGAGACTATATGTTCGCATATAGTCCATACTGATTCTATTGGAGATTGTATGATTTCATACAGTCCATCCTTTTATCTGTCTTTCCATATGATACCGAGCCTATGATCCTTTTATCTGTCTTTCCATATGATACCGAGCCTATGATATGTTTATTGACTATTTTGTCATCTGTTATTGATTCTGTAAATTGTTTGTATTGACCTATTGGCACCATTGTCCCATTTGTTACCTATTATTTTATTGGTGATGCATATAGATTTACTGAGTATCTTATATACTCACCCTTTGATTGTTTACCTATTTCAGGAGAGGAGTAGACTGCAGAATCCCATCTCTATTATTCGAGGATTTCTGCTTACGGTCATTTGATGTATATATTCTGAATTCTATATTTTTATGTTCATAATCTAGCTGCTCCATGGGGTATGTATGGGATAGTTAGGATATGAACATTTATATGTATGTGATGATATTTTATGATATATAATGATAATATGAGATGTGATGATAATTACTACAGCCAACAAAAGTATATTACAAAAATAATTACAGAATGACAGAATGAATGGTAATTAAGAAAAATGAATAATTAATTGATGGTTATAGATTATGCATGTGATACTGGGTTCTACGGGTGCCAGTCGCCATTGGTATCTCCCGCATCCTAGGATCGTCGCGATCCAAAAATAGGTTGTGACAGAGGTTGTATCAGAGCTCTAGGTTATAGATAGTGAAATTTTAGGTTACAGATGAATAGTACCTGAATTACAAAGGAATAGTGATTAAGTGTAGAATGGGATATAATTAAGTAAACCATGGAGCATCGGATTTCCTTTGTCGTCTTTTGCTGTTATCATCTGTTGTATATTAGTATTCTGCGTTTCTATTATATTCTGAGTATGTTTCCATTTTTCTTGACAGATTATAGAGATGTCCGACGATAGGGACAAAGATACCAAGGAGGCAGATGTAGCCTCCAATGAGTCCTTGGTTTGGGAGATTTCAGTTTCAGAGGGTCCGTCCCAATCTCGATGAACTACAGAGGATACATAGAGGGGTGATGATCCCTGGAGAGTTGAGATGATGAGGGGATTGATGGAGTTACGCAGGGATATAGCTGATTTGAGGCAGGAATGTCAGAATGTACCACCGCCACCAATTCCAGCAGCGGTGCCTCCACCTGTGGCACTAGAGGCAGTGCCAGTAGCACCGGCTACTGTGCAGCCAGTAGGAGTTCTTGGGGAGCCTGCTATATAGGAAGGCCGTAGAGTTATCGAGGAGGGTGGTGTATCTATGTTTAGCTTTCTGAAGCTAAACCTACTGGAGTTCAGGGGCGACAGAGGCAGTGACCTAGTGGACTTTCTAGAAGAGGTTCAGAGGGTAGTTAGGAGACTACCTTATTCTGAGTTGAAAGCAGTAGAGCTTGTTGGGCTGTTATTGAAGGGGAAGGCGTGGACTTGGTTTTCGAGAAGGATGGAGCCCAGGTTATATGGTGAGCATCCACATACATAGATTGAGTTTCGACAGGGGCTTATTGATGAGTTTATTACAGAGGGGGTGAAGACCCATAACCTGATTCAATTTGAGCAGTTGGAGCAAGGTAGCAGGTCTGTTGAGGAGTATACAGAGGAGTTCATCAGTTTGAGTAGGTATGCTACTCACATTGTACCTACTGAGGTTGATCTTATTAGCAGGTTTAGGAGGGGTTTCCATGCTGCACTTCACAATGCTTTTTTGGCTATAAAATTTACTTCTCTGACAATAATTATTGATAAGGCTACACAGATGGAAGAGAAGTATAAGACAGAGAGGGCAAAAAGGTACCAGAAGTGGAAAGGAGGTCCAGGATCTCAGGTTAGAAGGGGGGAGAGCAGCTCCCAGCCTAGGCAGGTAGAGCCAGTGCCTCGATTTGATCAGAAATCATCAGCTAGTAGTCAGAGGAGGAGAGTGCAGAGTAGGGGACCGCCAGTGGTTCAGTCAACACCTACCTATTCTCAGGATTCTTCGAGACCAGCTGCACAGACCCCCATTATTCCTAGTTATGGGTTTTGTGGACAGAGATATGGAAGGGAGTAATAGAGACAGACTGGTGCTTGTTTGAGATGTGGCCAGCAGGGCCACTATGCTAACATATGTCCTTTGAGGGGTGAGTAACAGCCATCGGTTATGGTTTCTTAGCCGATAGTATAGATGAGTCAGAATGTGGGCATAGAGGCTTCAGGCAGAGGCAGAGGTAGAGGAGGACAAGCTCCTAGTGGTAGCCAGGCTCCTAGTGGTAGTTAGGCCTCAGTGGGTAAGGGTCAGGGCAGAGTATTTGCAGTCAACACTCAGGAGGCTTAGAGATCAGATAACGTGGTCACAGGTACTATTCTGATTCAAAATGAGATTGCAGATGCCTTATTTGATTCTGGTGCTACTCATTCCTTTGTGTCTCCACACTTTGCACCTAAATTAAATAAGGAAAGGAAATTGTTAGATGTGCCTTTAGTGATTGCTACACCGATGGGTGAGAGTGTTGATGTGGATTATTTCTATCCTGACTGTGTGATTGAGATTGATGATAAAATATTGCGTGATGATTTGATTGAACTGCCAGTGTTAGAGTTAGATGTTATTTTGGGTATGGATTGACTTACGAGGCATCAGACAGTTATTGATTGTTATTAGAAGAAGGTTAGGTTTTAGCCTGAGGGGCAGCCAAAGTTTGAGTTTCAGGGTGATATACGGGAGTTTAGAGTTAATATGGTTTCTACTATCCAGGCTAGGAGGATGATTGGGAAAGGCTGCTCAGCCTATTTAGCTCATATGGTAGATGTGCAGAAGTCTTCTGTAGATCTTGATCAGATATCGGTAATTCGGGAGTTTCCTAATGTGTTTCCTAAGGAGTTGCTAGGATTGCCCCCAGATAGGGAGATTGAGTTTGATATTAAGATGCATGCAGGCACTGATCCTATATCCATTCCTCCATACAGAATGGCACCAGCTGAATTGAAGGAATTGAAGGTGCAGTTGCAGGAGCTATTGGATAGAGGGTTCATTAGATTGAGTAGTTCTCCTTGGGGTGCACCGATATTGTTTGTGAAGAAGAAGGATGGATCTTTGAGAATGTGTATAGATTACAGGTAGTTGAACAAGGTGATAGTGAAGAACAAGTATCTATTACCTCGGATAGATGACTTGTTTGATTAGCTGCAGGGTGCTAGTCATTTTTTGAAGATTGATCTGAGGTCTGGGTATCACCAGTTGAAGATTAAGAAGGGTGATGTACCTAAGACTTCTTTCAGGACCCGATATGGGCATTATGAGTTTTTGGTGTTGCCATTCAGGTTGACCAATGCACCGGTTGTATTTATGGATTTGATGAACAGGGTGTTCAGGTCATTTTTGAATAAGTTTGTCATTGTATTCATTGATGACATACTTATCTATTCTAAGAATAAGAAGGAACATATGGAGCATTTGAGGATTGTATTACAGACACTTTGAGAGCATCAGTTGTATGCTAAGCTATCTAAATGTCAGTTTCGGCTAACCAAAGTGTGTTTCCTTGGGCATGTGATATGCAAGGATGGTATTAAGGTGGATCCTCAGAAGATTGAATCAATTGCGAATTGTCTAAGCCTATCAGTGTTTCTGAGATTCACAGTTTTTTGGGTATGGCAGGGTATTACAGGAGGTTTGTGAAGGATTTCTCCAAGATTGCAGCTCCATTGACTAAGCTGATGTGGAAAAATGAGCGTTATCTATAGATTGATGAGTGTGAGCGTAGTTTCCAGACTTTAAAGTCTTGCCTCACCAGTGCTCCAGTGTTAGCATTTCCATCAGAGGGGGAGAAATTCACTGTGTATTTTGATGCTTCTCGGATCGGATTGGGGTGTGTACTGATGCAGAACATGAGAGTGATTGCTTATGCTTGTCATCAATTAAAGAAGCATGAAGCAAATTATCCGACCCATGATTTGGAGATGGCAGCTGTGGTATTTGCATTAAAGATTTGGAGGCATTACTTGTATGGATCGAAATTTGAGATATATACTGATCATAAGAGTTTACAATATATATTTCAGCAGAAGGATCTGAATCTTCGGCAGCACAAATGGGTGGAGTTACTTAAGGATTATGACTGTGAAATCCTTTATCACCCAGGTAAAGCTAATGTAGTGGATGATACACTGAGTAGGAAGTCCATGGGCAGTCTAGCTCATATCATGGTGGGCAGAAGACCCTTGATCCGAGAGATGAGCGATTTGGCAGATATGGGAGTGGAGTTGGATTTGGGATTCCAGAATCGTAACCAGGCTCTGATAGCCCAATTTCGGGTGAAGTCACTATTGCTTGATGATATTAAAGTGGCTCAGGATAGGGATCCTTATTTACTGAAGCTTAAGGGAGATGTGCAGAGTGGTAAGATGATAGAGTTTACAGTGGAGGATGGAGTACTGAGGTGTGGGAAGCGTATATGTGTACCTGATATGGATGGGCTACGGGATCAGATTATGAAAGAGGCTCATTATTCAGCATACAGTGTACATCCAGGGATTTCCAAGATGTACGATGATCTGAGAGATGTATATTGGTGGCCTAGTATGAAGAGAGATGTGGCTCAGTTTGTTTCCAAATGCTTAGCCTGTCAGCAAGTTAAGTTTGAACGTCAGAAGCCATCAGAGTTGCTTTAGGAGATTGAGTTGCCAGAGTGGAAATGGAAGCAGGTTACTATGGATTTTGTAGTGGGTCTACTGAGGACTTCGATGGGTTATGACTCCATATGGGTGATTGTAAACCGGTTGACGAAATCTTCTCATTTTCTGGAGGTTAAGACTAGTTATACGATAGCTCAGTATGCACAGTTGTATGTGGATAAGATTGTGCGACTTTATGGAGTTCCTTTGATGATCATTTCAGATAGAGGCACACAGTTCACTTCACGATTTTGGCAGAAATTTGAGGAGGCCATAGGTACCCAGTTACGGTTCAGTACTGCTTTTCATCCGCAGACTGATGGGCAGTCAGAGAGGACAATCCAGACTTTGGAGGATATGCTTAGATTGTGTGTTCTGGATTTCAAAGATAATTGGGATTATTATCTGCCATTGATTGAGTTCTCTTATAATAACAATTTCCACTCTTCTATTAGTATGGCTCCATTTAAAGTACTATATGGTAGAAAATATATATCTCCAGTGTGTTGGGTGGAGCCAGGGGAGAAGCAGCTTGAGGGGCCAGAGTTGATCAGAGAAATCATAGAAAAGGTGCCTATGATAAGAGATCGGATGTAGACTGCCTTCAGTAGGCAAAAGAGCTATGATGATCCAAAGAGGAAGGATGTACATTTTGCAGTTAGTGATCATGTCTTCCTTAAGATCTCACCGATGAGGGGTATTATAAGATTTGGGAAGAGGGGAAAGTTGTCACCAAGGTTTATAGGTCCATTTGAGATTCTTGAGAAGATAGGAAATGTGGCCTACAGATTGGCTCTTCCACCTAACATGAGCCATGTACATCCGATTTTCCACATCTCGACGCCGCGGAAATATGTGTCGGATCCATCATATATATTGGAGGTACAAGATGTGGGACTCAATGAGGACTTGTCGTATGAGGAGTATCCAGTAGAGATTGTTGATCGACAGCTCAGACAGCTACAGAATAAGGAGATCCCTATGGTTAAGGTGTTTTGGAGAAACCAATCAATGGAGGATTGCACATGGGAGAGCGAGCAGGAGATGAGAAGAAGATATCCATTCCTGTTCCAGTAGTGAGGTATGTATTTTATTTAAATTCGAGAACGAATTTATTTGAAGGGGGTAGAATGTAATACCCTAGGAAGTCCTAACATATATGCATGATTTAATTCTTAGTTTGTGGTTTAAAGGCATTGAAATGATGGGAAATAATTTTTGAGATACAGTTAGAAAGCGAACTAATTATTTTTTTCGAAAATCGACGGTGTCAGGAACACTGCTGAGAAATTAGTAGTCTTGTCAATAGAAAAATTTCTGAATTTGATCAGGGGGTAAAAGATCACCTTAATGCATGTGTAATTTTGATAAAAAGAAAGAAGTGAAAAATATTTAGGAACTCTGAAAAAGTAATCAATGGAAAAATTATAAATAAATAAAATTTTAAGATGAATAGTGGAAATGAGTCTGTCTGAGTTTCAGAATAACTCTGAAATTATTTTTATAAATAAGGATAAATTAAAATAAGCCTATTGATTTCCCACTTTGGAATCTAAATCCTGACAGAATTGACAAAATAAATTACAGAAGAAGTTGGGGTCAAAACCTAATTACTTGGAAACTTAAGGACTAAAATGTAATTTGCCATTATGATTTTTATATATAAGCCAACACTTAACCAATTTTGCTATCTTATTTTTTTTTTCTTCAAAGGTGGCCAAACCCTTCTTCTTCCTCCATCCATTCCATTCCATTTCTTCATTTTCCAACTAAATTTCTTAAGGAAAATTTATAGAAAACTTAGAATTAAAGCATGTTCTTGCATTCCCCACCTTTAATTTGCTTAGAAAGCTAAAAGAAACTAAGGAAGATTTGCTTCTTCATTTCGGGTGGATCATCAAATTAAGGTAACTAATTAATTTGTTTGCTTTTATGGTTTAGTCAGATGATTTTAAGGTTGAATTGAATGGGTTTTAGGTTAGATTGCATCAATTGATACATTTTGGTAGAAAACCCTAATTTGCCTAGCTTGTTTGAAGTTGCATGGCTTAGCTATATTAATTAGAGTTAGTTATGTTAATTGATGCTAGATTATGTTAATTGGAGGCTATTAGGTAACTAACTAATGGTTAATTTGGTGTAGAACACAAAGATTACCAAAGTTGACCTATTTGCCTCATTTGAAGAATTGTGGTGGAAATCAATTTTCAAAGCATTTGGAAGGTTTAGGTGAGTCTTATATGCATCATTTATCATGTACCAAGCATTGGAAATTGAATTGGAAACCAACTTTTGGCCAAACCACTTAGCACTATTCATCCCTTTGGTTTTGTTTAGTTTTTCCTTTGAATTCCTTAGCTTATTTGATCCATTTCATGTTGTTTATTCTTGTATATTTGATACCTAATGTGTGGTTGACAATGTGAATTGTTGTTGATTGAAATGGGTAAGCCAAACTTACTCCAGACCCTAATCTATTGGCTTGCCATTTTTTGCCCACCAAGTGTTTAATTAAATGCCTAGTTGTTTTTGCCTTGGCCTATTACTTTGTATTCCATAAGCCTACCATTTGAATGCCATTGTTGCCAGTGACATTGGCATGCCAATTGGTCTACCGTTTTCCTTTGCCGAGCTAACTTTTGTTCCATGTCTTTGTTGATTACCAAACCACTTGTCATTGATTATATATCATCTATTGTATTGCCATTGATTCTATTGATAATTGATTGATTGATATTGAGCTTATTAATATGGAGGATACCATTGTTGCATAATGGTGTCCATTGATATGTTGTTTCCTTATATTGATCTTAATGTGTCTTGATAGAGCTACCGCTCCAACAAGGTAGTGGGAAAATACTGTCGGCGATGTGCATATTATATTATTGGTGCCCTAGCTAGGAGGGGTTATGGTCCTGGCCATAAGACCTGATCAGTCTTATGCTTACTGATATGGATATTACTGGAGACTGTATGTTCGCATATAGTCCATACTAATTCTACTGGAGACTGTATGATTCTATACAGTCCATCCCTTTATCTGTCTTTCCATATGATACCGAGCCTATGATATATTTATTGACTATTCTGTCACCTGTTCTTGATTCTATAAATTGTTTGTATTGACCTATTGGCACTATTGTCCCATTTGTTACCTATTATTTTATTGGTGATGCATATAGATTCACTGAGTATCTTATATACTCACTCTTTGATTGTTTACCTATTTCAGGAGAGGAGTAGACTGCAGAATATCATCATCTGTCATCCGAGGATTTCTGTTTGCTGTCATTTGATGTATATATTTTGAATTTTGAATTTTTATGTTTATAATCTAGTTGCTCCATGGGGTATATATGAGATAGTTAGGATAGGAACATTTATATGTATGTGATGATGTTTTATGATATATAATGATAATATGAGATGTGATGATAATTACTACAACCAACAACATTAGATTACAGAAATAATTACAGAATGACAGAATGAATGGTAATTAAGAAAAATGGATAATTAATTGATGGTTATAGATTATGCATGTGATACTGGGTTCTACGGGTGCCGGTCGCCATTGGCATCTCCTGCATCCTAGGACGGTCGCAATCCGGAAACGGGTTGTGACATCCAATGATCAAGTGCATATCATTTTAAATTTGAGGACTAATTTATTTGTAAGGGGGTAGAGTGTAACACCCGAGAATTTTTGAGTCCCAACCGGGTCACTTTTGTGACACTGTCCCAAAAAATATTGGTGTTAATTACACTGCTTGGGGAAATTGTCGTCCGATTAAATTAAGAATTTCTGATCCAGACCTAGGGGGATTAAGTTAGTTAAATTTATGTGAAATTATGGTGAAAAGAACGAACTGAAAAACCTTTGGGAACACTGAAATTTTAAAGAGCTGCAAAATCATAATTAAAGGCAATTTTGGGGGCAATTTTGGAAATCCACTGTATAGAATCTATAATTGACCCAGAACCATTTTTAATAAATAGAGCAGCTCAAAATGAGCCATTTCATTTCCCACATCAAGACTTGAATCTTAACAGAATAAGTAGAATAAATTACGAAAGTTATCGGGTAAAAACATAAATACGAGAATACAAAGGACTACTTAGCAAATACCATAAATTATACACTATAAAAAGCCTTGGAATAGATATTTTCCCATAGCCATCATCTTCTTCCTTCTTTCTTCTCTTTGGCTGAAAATTTCTTGGATAAAACCCTTCATTTTTGTTGCAAATTTCAAAAGAAAATCAGTTAAAAACCTTGAAATTTAACCTAAAACTATCATTTCCTACCCCAATTTCATCCAAGAGAAAGCAAAGTTTTGAGGAATTCTTCCTCTAGGTATTTCAGTCATCCCTCCCTTTAAGGTAATATAGTATTTTTGTTTATTTTAAGGTTTATTTAAGGATTATTGATGATGATAAATATGATTATGCCATTAGATAGCATCAATTTAACATAATAGACTAAATTCCCAATTTGATAACCCTAATTCCATTATGCTTGATTTCAATTCTTCAATTAGTAATAGTTATATTATAAATTAGTTAAATTATGCATAGTTATAGTCATTGGATATTAATTAGATGAACAATTTTGTGTAGAAAATTCATTGGAGCAAGTTGTGATTTTTGCCTATTATAGTGGATTTGAGTCTTCGGTGGAACATTTGCAAATTTGGGGCATTAGGTGAGCTTTCTATATGCCATTTTATATGTATAGACCATTGGATTGAATTAAGGAAACCTACCTTGCAAATTACTTATTGGCCGAATGGCCTTAGTGGATTTTCCCCTTTATATTTTCTTTGTATTTCTTCATAAATTCAAGCCTATTTTGATTAGTATAATCATGTAAATCGTGTTGATTGTTGCACCTATTCTATTGTTGGCATTGTGAAATTGTTGTTTGCCATTTGGACTTTGGAAATATTACACATGTAGCTTAGTAAATGACAACTAAACTTGTGCACACCATATGTATGAGAAAAGTCCTAAATGAACCATTGATATTTATGTTACTTGCCTATGCCCAATGCCATTGTCACCAGTGATATTGGCTAGCCAATGGCAATGGTGATAATGGCAATGAATTTTTATATTCTTGCTCCATTTATTTTTGCTTCTTGAATTTATTGATTAATCTGTCATTAATACCAAACCGAAAGACAGTTAAATTGTTATATTCTTGATCACAGATTGTCAATATTGTATAATGTATTATTATTGGATACTGAACTTGGAAACTAGTTTATTGATATCTTGTACTGTATGTGTTACTATATTTATGTGTATTTGACAGAACTATTATACTGATGGTGTAATAGGGGAAAACCATCAACTTTGTGCACAATGTCCTACTGGACCGGGCTAATTGTCCAGAACCCTAGCTGGGAATGGACTTGTCTCAGCCATAAGGTCTGACCCATCTTATGTGCATAGTGGATCTCAACTACAGTTGCAAACCCTTTATATCTATCTTATGCACACACGGACCAACAGTTGATTCTTGTTGAGACCCAATTATATTTATTGCTATCTTATTGGTACTGTTTCCTTTCTATTCACCTGAATTATTTCCTTGTGAGTATTGGTATACATAACCTTGATCCTTGATTATTAAATTTTGTATTCCTAAAACCTATCACCTTTCTGCATGTAATTTGGTATATAGTATGTTCACTGAGTATTTTATACTCACCAAATTTATGGTTTAATATTTTCAGGTTTAGAGCAGTAAAGCGGTTACAATTTTTTCTTCGAGGAACCTGTAGTATATTTTGGATATGTAATTACTTATTATTTTTGTACTTTTGGTTTTACTATAACTTAGCTCTATGGTTTGTAGTTATGGATGGTTTATAATTATGACTGGTTTATATTAATAGTAGTAGAAATATTTTTGATATGTAAATATACATATTACATTTTATTAATATTGGACTTGAAATGGGATAAATATATGAGTTATTATTATGTGAGATTGAATCAGAAATGTAATTTAATATTGAATATAATTATTGTAGAATAATATTTTGATATTATAGAAATTCTACGGGTGTTGATCGTCACTGACCGTACTCCATATCATAAAACCATTATGTCCATTTTTCGGATCGTGACATTAACTCTCAAGAATTTAATAATCAATTATATGTTTTAAATATAATGCATTAAAAGTAAAGTAAAAACTTATCTCAAAGAATGATTTAGAAGAAAATTGAAAGTACACTAGTTATATTATTCTTTTCAATCAAAACAATTAACCACTAATTCTTTATTTTTTTTATTGTGTATCTTACCAAGAAGTTGTTGCATTTATATTTAACAAATTATGTAGCCACGTTTATTTATAAACAAAGCAATAAAAATAAAGAAAAAAGAAAAAAAAAAAAACTAGCAGAAAGGGCCTCCACCAAATTATATACATATATACAGAAAGAGAGACTCTTAAGCTAATATAATGTTACCCTAAACTTCCTATTTTTTTTTTTATTATTATTATTACACACGACAGCACACACAAACACATATATATATTTTTGTATTAATATAGTCACACATACAAACACACACACACACACACACACACACACATATATATATATATATATATATATATATATATATATATTTACATTTCACTTAATTAATTTAAAATAATAATAAAATATTTTCAATAAAAAAATTAAAATTTTTACAATCTAACACTCATATTAAAATTTTATCCTCGAAATTTATAATAATTAAAAAATAATAATTGCGAACACGTAATTTTGTACTCCAAGCAAACTCTAGTCAACTCAGATTGATTAGCAACTGATCGGAAATCAAAGTCGATTTTGAATATAGACAAACTAAACCGTGCCAAGCTGATCGGCGTCAATTGGAGATCAAACCACTTTGAATCGGACGAATCAGACTGAATAAACATGAAAACGAGTTTGATGGCAGCCAGCCTAGGCTTTGGCTGCAATGCCAAGCCTAGCTAGCGCCTCCACCAATGGTACTAGCAGCCCTTAGTGGTGCCGCCACCCAAGCTAGCTCCTGCCTCTAGTGAAGCCTCATTCTGCAGCCAAACTTCAATGCAGGTGCCACCAAATCCAGAACATGAATCTCACATTAGTTTTCTATCCAAATTTCCCTCAGACATTTTCCTATAAATATAAGACTCAATTTTCTTCTTAAAATACACCAACTCTTATTGAATTCCACATCATAATTATTAAGTCGAATTTTCCTTGGCTTTCGCTTCTCACCTATTTTCATCTTTTTTGTTCATAAGCAGTTCACCTCTCTTTGATTTCGAACTGATTTCTTCAACTCTCTTTGAGTGAAAGGAATAGAAGACCTAGAGTTATCTCTCTTTAAGTCAATCTAGAAGTATCGTCATTAAAATCATGTCGTGGTGCTAATTTTTAACGAACCCAAAGTAGAACTCCAATTTGGGTGAACTCTAAAAAGGCATCCCCTACAAAGTAAGATATCGTATTCGTACCTCGAAATTAATTGGTATAAATTAATTAAAAGAACCATAAAAATAATCTTTTCTTAAATTAAATCCAACCCCTTCGCAAAAAGGGAGAACTATATGGGTTTTGATTTCTATTCAACATAATATGCAGACAAGCTATTTCATAGCTTCAAATCCAAAAACTCTTCTTTTTTCTTAAATTAATCTGTTTTAATGTTGTTTTAGGGAATGTGTGGTTAATCTAGAACTTCGTTGAGGACTAAAGTTAACATCTCTTATTATTTTCCTTTGATGTATTAAATCTCTTTTACTTTCTTTCTTTATTTTAAAGTTATATATATGCTTCGTTCATGCATTTTATAATTGCCATCTTATATATGTTCATGAAATCTAATTTTTATAAATCAATTGTTAAATGGTAAGCCAAAATGAGAGTTATTATAAACCGAAAGCCTAATCTTTTAGCTCAGTCCCGATTTGAAAGTCTAGTAATTTTTAGACATGGGTTATGATTTGGAGTCAAATTGAGTTTTCTTCTTCTTCTTTTTTCTCCTTAAAAATTAAGGTGGCGTCTCTACTAAATTTCAAAACAAAAGATTAAAGAATGAGTTTGCAAATACGAGGAAAAAATTGCCTTTAGTTCATAGAAAACCACTCCTAAATTAAGCATCTCGGTGCTCGGGTGAGGCCTCACATTTGGCGACTCCACTGGAAACAAACTTTTTTCAAAAATTATAGAGGACTACTAATTGATTTGAAAAGAAAATAAATACTCTTTTTTTGAATTGATTTTTATTTTGGCTTTTTATTTAACTATTGATTTTGTATGCATCACTTTGCATAACTAGTTACAATAAAAAAAACTTTGGATAACGAGTAGTATCGACCTGGCAACTCTCTTTGAGTATGTTGAGGGATAGCAAAAGCATCTACCCTGCGACAAATCTTTAATCTTTTTAAAGTGTAATGGACATTAGTACTGTTGAATCAAAGCAAGGCTCTTTGACTCACATATGGTAAGGTATATCATTGCCTTAGTGTGACGGTACCCTTTAAACCAATCTACCTAGCTCCTATGTAATGAATATTAGATCTTAAACCTTAGGGCCTGTGAACCATAATATTATTAAACTGTCATCATGAACCTTTTTTATACCATGATCATGCATCTATACTATGCTAATACATCTATTATAGTTAGACCAAGAACTTTTGAGTCAAACCCATGTATACCAAAAACCTTTTACCTATAATCCAACTAAGATGACCGTACTATTTTAGATTAAGAACTCACTTAAACCTTGGTTAAACCAGACCAAACTCATAGTTCTTATCTTTTGAAGGTACCAGTGGCTGATTTACCCTTAATTATAGTTGGAATTGAGCCCGAGGTCATGGCCACACTTTTCACCACCCCTCCTCAAGAAACAAGAGGAAAATTTTCAAGTTGTCCTCAAGTCTACCTTAGAAGTTCAACAAGCCCGCTTTGACAAAGTATTGATCGTTCAGCAGAATAGCTTCAATAAAATCATAACTGCCCAACAAGCTAGTTTTCTAAATGCAATAGTCTATGTGGCCAATACCCTAAACTTTCAACATCAGACCATCATTGGTAAGGTGAGGGAGATGATGAATCAAAATCGAGCCAACCTCATTCAATCAAGCTTATCAACAAACACAAACAGTACCTTTTTTGTTTCCTTGAATCCTTTTCAGGGAAGCAAAATTCTTACCCACACACTAATAGAGAGGTCCGAAAGGAACAACACCATTATGCTTGAGCAAAATCACCTAGTAAAGAAAAGAGGTAAACAAAATGACACTTCCACTTCCAAAGGTGTTATACAGATAAGTAATAGAGTTGCTACCATTAAATTGGAGAAAAGAAAATTTGTTGATTTAGGTAAGCCTTTGAACTTAGTCTACAAAGAAGCATCGGAAGCTAAGCTGATGACCCCCTTAGAGCCAAGGGCACCACCAAATCCTTTACCCAAAAGTTGGGATATAAGTATTATAAATACCACCAGGTTCAAGGGCACAAAACTGATATATGCAAGAAGCTAAGGCACAAAATCCAAGATTTGATTAATAGTGGAGACATTCTACCTCCAGGGCCTAAGCCCAACATCACAGTGGAGACATTCTACCTCCAGGGCCCAAGTCCAACATCACAAGCAATCCATTTCCAAACTACCAAGTCCAAATTAATTGCATCCACTCCTCCAAACTAGAACATGATCCTATCTCTTTGATTCGATTATGTGAAGACCATTATTGTGTGCTAAATCCTAATGACTTTATGGATGAGCTTAATGCTATAACCCAAAGTGGAAGAAAACATGAAAGCCACTTCCTTTGAGCAAGTTTACATGACTAAGTGCAAAATAGAAGCAAATCCGACAAAGCTGATCTAGACGACTCTTTCTCTACCATAAAATTGGTATTATGAGAAGATAGCCTGCCTTGATGAAGCCGAGCTAGAGTCATCCGAGTCTCTATTTTCCTTTCCTAGTTTGTAAAAGATTTTTCTGGTCTTTCTTTTAACTTTGAATATAACCCATGATGATGGGACTTTTGATTATAATAAAATGCTTACCTTTTCCTCTTATTTTCCATTGTTAGACTTTCCATTTTCTACATCCAATCAGAATGAGACATTAAAAAGAAAATGAAATAAACAAAGAAAAAGAATTAATTAATTTGGCACAAAATTCACACCATGACTCATTTTTCTAAGAAATTCTAAGGATTTAAGGACTATTTGCATGGGAACCTAATGCCATAATATAAATTGATCCAAATACTACAAATTCAACTTTCATTCGCACCCCGACTGGGGCAAATCCTATCTGTTAGGGTTATGCATGAAAGTTAGCTAGATGAAGCAGAATGGATCAAAGGATATCATAATTAGCTGAATACCATAGACGAGAAAATGATGGATGTCCTGTATTAGATTCAGGGTTATCAACGAAGGCTTGCTTGACATTTCAACAAAAGTGTAACCAACAGAGGGTTAAAAGAAGGAAACTCAGTCTTGAAGGAAATCAGAGCTCTGGTTCACGGTCCAAGGGGAAAATTCTGACCTAATTAGGCTGGTCAATACCTATTTAAGAAGATCCTGTCGGCGGAGGAGTCATAGTCATAGACATGGATGGGAATAAATTCTTGAACCCATGCAATTTAGATCAGTTTAAAGATACTTTTGTATGATGAATTATCTAAATAGAACTACGAGGATCTGATTCTCCTAAGAAAAGAATTAAAATATAAAAGTGTTACAGAGATACATAGACAACCCACTTTGGGTACACTCCAAAGCATAATAAAATTATCATTTTGCCATAATTAATTGACTCTCACTCATTAAGTTGAAAACCTGTAAAGGTGGCTTAGGCAGAAAATAGAGCAGCTCGATGAGTCGAAAACTCGAAAGGGCGGCTTCGACAAAAATTAGAGCAATAAAAAAAGAAAAGCAAAAGAAAAAAAAATATAACAATAAAATGTCTCATTTTGACTATCATATATGACAATGTGATAAATCGTCGTCCTATTCATTGTGGATTTTTGTCTCATTTTAGTGCAAGTCATGCAAGTCAAATCCCTATCTCGTTCATTCCATCCAAAAATCAGTGTCATAAATCAAAAATCAACTCCCGACCCATCTTATTCAAATCATAAAGTCAAACCAAATGTCAAAAATATCCAAGTCATAATAAGAATCCTATCTAATCCTAGGTGGACAAAAGCAAAGCAAAAAGAATCCTAACTACAAGCCTTTCTCCTAGGATGGATATCTATATCATCATCTGAGTCATTTGAGTTGTCATCAGCTGGTCTCTTTCTAAGTGCTTTATCAAAAGCTTTATCTACAATCATCTTTTCTGAACCTCTGGTATCAATAGTCTCCTTATTTGCCGCCATCA
This sequence comes from Aleurites moluccanus, assembly GCA_948193065.1. NCBI lineage: Eukaryota > Viridiplantae > Streptophyta > Magnoliopsida > Malpighiales > Euphorbiaceae > Aleurites > Aleurites moluccanus. The sequence goes on from CANXYC010058686.1 coordinate 29,725, forward strand.
TCTCTGTCGCCATCATCTCTGTCACTCTGCCTATTGATGTCTCTATAGCAGTCATATCTTCGTCATCTGTCTTTATCCTTGCCTCTAGCTTCTATATCAAAGTGGATCACCTAATCTTCTCAGTAGGCCAAACCAAGGTAATGAACTAAGCATCATACCCCTTTAACCTGTCTAATAATCCAGTCGGTCCAATGAAGTGCATAGACCTCCTCCATCCATTCATTATGGCTCAGAATTCTGCAACATTAGTCAATGATGTAGGGAAAATAACTCATTCTGGTGGAATGCCTTGTGACTGACCAATCTACCTTAAAATCTTGGTACCTTGGTAGAAGGTGGTCAGCCCCATGCCCATTAAATACACCATCCTATAGCCAAAACTCATAATTATGAAGGAATCAACCCTACACCAAAGGTAATACCATAAAATACTATCTTAATCTAGCTCCAACAGCCAAGCAGTCCACTATCTCTGTGAGTTAAAGTGGATCAGGGTTTTACGTATGTGGTACCTAGTAGCATAATAAGGTAACTTATCTGGAGGACCAATTACATCGAGATGATCCTTTAACCAGACCTAAGTCATCCCAAATAAAAGTTAGAAATTGAAGGGGTTTAGATAGAAAAGAACCAAATAAAAGAAGAAGAGTTATACCTAAAGAATAATCGGATTCACAGACCAAAACCCCTACACTTTGTAATTGGCATCCAAAATTAGAAAGGTCTCAGTCAAAATCAGACTTACGATGGTACACCCCTACTCCATCTAAGCCACCAACTCCACTATCTCAATATCTCTCTAGTTAGGAGAATTGGAAAATAGACATCTAGTAATCAGACATAAAACTAATGCAAGCATCCTGAACTTCTACCTTCTAGGATCCTCAAGGTCCTGAAACATAGTAATCACTGCAGTAAGGTTAACATGATCTCCATAAACCATAAAACCAGTAAGATCATGTCCCAAACCAAGCAACTTCCTAAAAGATAAGAAATGCCTAACCCTAGACTCTGGAATAGCTAAAGCAGCTTCCAAATTGTTGCCTAGAATAACACTGAACTCCTCAAAGGTAGGGTATAGCTCCTCTATGTTGGCTCCAAAGCGGAATACATGGTCAACTCCCAAAAGTTCACATAGGCATCCAAAAATGTCCCAGTCCACTTTTACTCCCCTCAGGGTCAAAATAGAATGGATCCCATATCTCCATAAGTTCATCCAGTCAACCTTATCCAAGTTCTTGGTCCATAAGAATAGATAGTGATTGAAGTAGGGTTCTATTAGGAAATAATATTAACACAAAAAGCAGAGAGAATTTAAAGAAGAAGTCTGAAAAGAAAAAGGACAAGAATGATTTTTTTTTTAAGCAAAAAGGGCAATATATAGGGAAAAATGATATTGAATGGACTAGGCTTTTGGTGGCACTTGGTTTGGAGCTGGAGGCAACACCATACCTAGCTAGAGGCAACACCAAGCCGCCAGCTGCACAAGCTATCCTTGGCGGCAACAAACCTTCATGTTTGCTGCAACAACTCTTTAGCCTGATGGCAACTCCTTTTCTTCATATTGGCAACTCTATTTTCTTGGGTTTTAAGCCATAGGACTCCTGAACAGAATTTTTGGAGCATTTTTGGACATGCATTGCATAAAGTTTAAGCATGACCTTGCATCAAAATCGCATAAATTTTGTACGATAATATAAAAACATCAATTGCATAAACTATAGTTGGAGTTAGGGGTGTTTCTATATGATTGATTGTTATATATGTTATATAATTTATTTGATGAGTTTACATATGTGTTTGATTGCTAATTAATTATTTGGGAAAAAAATAAATTAAGGATAATAAAATAAATAAATAAAATAAAATAGCTAAATTGGGTTATAAAAATAATAGGACTTCATTACAAAAAGGAAATAAATAAGAGGGATTTAATTGGAAGTTTATAGGACTCAATTGGAATAAAACAGTTGGAAGGAGGAGTTAGTAGTAATTTGGTTCATCTTGATTCAATGGAACAATGTATTAGTACATTCTAATCCTAAGGGTGCATGTATAGGACTTATAATAGCCTTTATGAGATTGGATGCACATGATTCTCTTGCCAAATCCCATTAACACTTATTTTAAACAAAACAAATTTTGCATTTTTGACATTTCCTTCCCAAAAACTGTGCACCATCTTCAACCAAAAGCAACATAAACCTCTTCTCCCTCAAATTGTGGTTCGGCCATTCAAGCTCTTTTGGAGCTTTGAAGATTTTCTTTCCAACATTTGGTAGACTTAATCATCTCATCTCCTCCATTTCTTCAACCAAGTTCTAATTTCAAGTTTGGTTGTGTTCTTTGTGAGTTGGGGATTCAGCTATTTCAAGAAAACCCTAAGGTAAGGCCAAAGTTCAGGATGTTTAATGTTTAATTGGTGTTTAAATGTTGAATTAAATAGTTTGATTGAGAAATGAGCATCCATAGTGTAATTTCCTTTTTGGCCGAATTGGAATTGGGGGAAAATT
>CANXYC010058729.1:0-32182 GCA_948193065.1 Aleurites moluccanus
GCTACCAAGATGTAGCTTCTGCTGAGTTTTTTGGTATATTGATTATCTGTCAACATAATGAAATACATTGGTATTCTCCTTATTATTAAATTATATAGCATTTGTTATAACCAATTATTGATAACCAATTCATTGATATACCTTTAAATTTCATTTGACGATATTCTTTACAATGGCTATGATTCTTCCTATTAATATTTGATATTCATTAATGTATATATGTATATTGAACCATTATCTTTCTTGTATATAGCATTGAATACCTAGCCACAAGTGTGGTAATATGTTGTTACTCACTCAGATATTCGTATCTGACTCTCGTGGAATTATATTTTTTTCAGGAGCAAGGTAGATAGAGGCGATTCCACTTCTTCCCTCTTCCTCCGGAGTGAAATTTTCTGTATCTATGTAAAGACTTTTTATTTTGTAATTATGGATTCTTCTTTAGTAGTTCCATGGTTTTGTAATGAAGAATTTAGTAAGATAATATAAAAGAATGAAATTGTGTAAATGAGATGTAAAATATTAAAATTGGAAAAAGGGCATTAAATGTGATATGTATGTTGTAATATGAGATGAATAAAGGAATAGAAGTGTTGATTGTGCAGGTTGTGTTATTGTGAATATGAAGAGAGGGATTTGAATCCTGGAATAAATTGTAGAAGTAGGAAAGTTATGGTGAATTTTCTGTAAAAATACAGAATAGGGTTCTACGGGTTTAGGTGGTCTTATGCCTTTACCATACCCTAGAACCGTCACATTTCCTAAAATTGGGATGTGACAATCATTCTCTGTATATTTCAATAATTAATTGAGCCTATTCATATTTAAATTAATACCATATCCGTTACTATAATTCATTATATTCATCTATTGTCTACTGTTCTATTTGTTAGGATATTACAATTCCTCTCCACTATAGGTTATAATATATAAACCCACTATAAATTATAATATAAATTTATTATAAGTTACATCTTATAAATAATATAATAAAACTAAATATAATATACCAAATAAATACACCAAGTAATAGTGTAGTGAAATATATGAAGAGACATAAAATAATAGAGTAGTATAATAAGAAAGATAAAAAAATATCAACAGTAATCTATATATTTATAACACATATATTTAATTCATTCTTTTTTTAAAGATAATATACAATTCATTCTTTTCTTTTTGTTTTATTTTTGGAAAAAAAAAACTTTAAAATCCAACTTTTAAAATAGATTTTGATATATATATATATATATATATATATATACATGTATATATATATATATATACATATATATATATATATACATGTATATATATATACATGTATATATATATACATGTATATATATATATATATATATATTATTGAAAATATATTATATGTCGACTTTTATAATTAGCTATTTTCTCAAAATTAACCTTTCATTTGGCTTTAGCAACCCCCAACAGCCACGTTGTGTCAAAATTCGACATTGGGCACCACCTCCACATAAAAAAAAGGCAAAAAAACCAGCGAAGGAAAAACCTCCTGCTAAAAACCAATGAATTATGGCGTGAATCTCAATTTCAATAAAATCCCATTTCACGCCTTCTGCTACTTCTAGGACAACCAATGCAATGCCCCCCAATATCTCAAACAATTCTCAATTTCCTTTTCAAGATTTTCAGCACGAACCTATAGTCTCTTAGACATTTCAACAAACGGATAATAGGTAATGGGAATGGCAATCTGGGTTTCAAGGCTCAAGAGTTTGAGAGTTGCCTCCATATTACTGGGTTTGTGCAATTTGGCTGTGTTCCTTGTTGGTGGGTTCTTGATGTTTATAGCAATTCCGGGTTGTGATCGTAATTTAATAACATTGCCTATTCTAGCTGTGTCCTTGGCTGCTGCCCTTAGAATTTTTGCCATGCTACGTTCAGGGATTGCCCAAGAAGCCATTGCCAAAACCATTCAGGATTCTCTCTCTGAAACCGCTGTTTTTGACTCTGTTATTCGCCTCACGAGACGGGTATGGACAATTTTCTCTTATCAAGCTTTGATTGTTTGGTTGGTTTCTCTTTTTTCCTTGTTTGTTTGTGGAGTTTGATACTAGTTTTGGCTGATTGCCTTTTTGTATTATGCAGCCAAAGCATGTGTGGTTGACATAAAAAAAAATGACTTTTTAAATTGAGTGGAGTAGAATTATATTTTTATATGTTAACATTGTGGTTAATCAAATTTATTTGATTTAATTGATAGTAATTATATCGTTTCAACCAAAATGGAAATTTAGCTATAAATTTGAGTTCTTATTTTTTTAGTTTTTGTGTTGGTTTGGCAAGCCATTAGAATAGCTTGAGTTGATTCTCTCTCTCTCTTTTTTTTTTTTTTAAGAAAATGAACTTTTTTGAGAAAGAAAGATACGAGTGTACACCATAAAGGATAAGGAATCCGCCCCTATAACACCAAAGGCAATTACAAATAAAGACATAAAACGCAACCTAAAAAATGTGATGCCTTCCAATCAAGTCGGATAACATTCAAAGAGAACACTGTAAAAGCTCCAATAGTGCAAGCGTGTATAGAAGCCAAAAATACCACATTTTCCCACAACTAATTAAAAGAAAAACTTAATTTTCAAGATGTATGCATTTTTTCCTTCCAAAGACTCCATAGCATAGGAAAAAAAAAGCAGAATTCCAAAGAATTTTGACATCTTTTCTTTCACCAAATCCTTTCCATTTTAAACCAATAAAAGCCTCTAAAAATTGAGTTGACTCTTCTAAGCTAATCCTTTTAGTTGATGATAAATAGTAGATTTTTTTTTTTAACCTAAAGAGTAGGGAAATGAGGGATGCTACCTTGTTACATGACCTCCTTATTTATTTTGATGTTCTTCTAGACCATATCAGAGAGTTTTAAGATGTTCTCTTGTAAATGATTGTATAATCTATGCTTTTCATACCCATATACTTAATTCAATTCCTATTCTTTGTGAAAATCAAATTGGAAAGGTTAAAGTTACATCTACTGTCAGGGAATTGTGACATTTTCATGATATGTATATTTGAGATTAACAACTTGTTGCTAATAAGAAGACCAGTAAGGTATTATCTGCTGATGATTACAGGATAGCAAGTCTCATTTTTATTTCTTTCTTCATTTCTCTATTTATTGCTCCACTTTCTTTTTGTCAATTGATAGAAGGATATTCATTCCATAAAAAGATAGTACAAGAGGATCATAAACCTGAATTTAAGGCCTAGCCCAAATACAATCAATTCCTTGCCGAACACAAAATAATACATAACAGGTACATACTCATATGTGGCAAATGGTAAGGCAAAGAATAACTCAGAATCAAGTATTTAGGCACTCAGTCATCCCTTCCTAATCTTGGTTGAGCATTAAGAAGATATGAGAGAGGTTGTTGTCATGACAACCATATAGAAAGAGGAGCTCCACACCCTCAAACACCATCTTTCATTTGATCAAAAAGCTCCAACCAGTAACATGTGTGGACGAAATCAAGGCCTGGGCACCTTAAGCTAGTTGACGAACCTGTCTTGAAACCTCTCATACTACTTCCTTAGGATTAAATTTTCTCAAGTCTGTAACCTACTATAGACGGCCATCCCCCAATAGAGAGCTAGAAAATCAAAAACTTTCATACAGGGAAGAAAATCTCCAAATATGGAGAAACTGACCAAAAAACCAAAAAACTAGTAAAAGAGACTAAAAAAAACAGGTTAGAGAGAGACAAAAACCAATGTTAGGTCTTTGACATTACTAAATCAAAATCCTTCATACCTGAGAATTGATGCAACGTTTGGAGTCACTGTTTAAAACAAAGCTTATTTTGTTTTGGCGTTCGGTATCAAATATTACTTTTATATTCAGTCCTTTGGTGGATAGTTTTATGATCATCTAATAGTTACATAGACAATGAGATAGGTTTTCCAAGTTGATCTTAGTGGTTGGTTGTTCGATAGAATTACTTCACATTGGGTCTTTGTGGTTGGTTTGTTCATACTTATACAAATCAGTACTCTATAGGGAAGTATTTGATGAACCTTTTACTGAAGCTTGTTTCAAAATTCAGCAGGGCTCATGCTAGCTTCTCATCAGCAACAACCATAGATGGATCCAGAAATTTTAAGAAGGGAAGAACATTATGATAATAAAATAAATATATTTAAAAAATATAAAATTAATAAAAAGTACCGAACATATACTTTCAATTAGAGACAATCAAAAGTCATTATAATATCATTGAGAAAAAAAATGAAGGAAATTGTGAAAGAAAATGAAGGAAAATTGAAAATAAAATGAAGGAATGAATGAAAAAAAAAGAAAGTTAAGGAAAATGGGATAAAATTGTATTTTATTAGAGACTAAAAAATTAATTTTTTAAAATATAAGGACCATTTTATTAATTTTATCAAATCTCAGAGATTAAATTGTAATTTACCTATAAAATTTCAAAAAAATTAAGGGTGGGCACGTGCCCTACCTTGCCCACATATACATCCATCCTTGGCAACAACAAAAGTCTATGAAATTAGTGAAAGATCTGGAAGAGCAATAGTAGAAACACCGTTAGTACCCGATAAAAATAAACCAGAAAGGATCACTGCTTCACTTGAAATGATAATAGAAATAACCCATCTGCAAAATGAAACCCATCTTGATGGAGCTATGTCCAAGTGGGGTGAATATAACTAAGACAGACACCTGGTTTTAAGTCATGGCTGAGGCAGAAACTATTTTCTAGCAATAAATTTTCAAGTGAAGCAAACAATTGCAATTTTCAGCCATTATCACTCATGATGATTGCAAGTTCTTAGAATTGAACTGGTTGTAATTTCTCTATTGCAAGTGGTTTGTAATTGTAAAGTTCCATTGGAAAGTCTCTTGTAAGAGGAACTAGTGATGGGGAAGGAGAGAGAAGGGGAAAGAGAAAAAAGTATTAATAGATCCTTTTATCTAACTACTACTAATATTTTTTTTTTATTCTAATTTTGTCTGTTGGCTATAATTGAACCGATTTCCCAATAATTCCCAATAATTGACAAAATTAAATCAGTCAAAATTGAAAAATCATGCATGTGAATTTTTATTTTTTTGGCATTTGGCCTATAAAGACCCAATTACAATAAAAGACTCAAATCAGGCTGCAAGACAGTACAATGAGCCCATTCCAGCAAACTAGGTATTACCAATATACTCTTGGATCCTAAAGTTATAAAATGCTGAAACAACAGCTAATTTATTTCATGAAGCATGCATATAAGATGCGACTAGAAGTATTGGAAAGTATCCAAATTAATCCATACATGACATCGAGATTCTAGACTATAATTCTAGATTTATGACTATACTTCTAAATTTATTAAGACTTCAAAACTTTTTTTTTTTTTTAACTTCTCTTCATTGCATCAGAATGAAGCTAGCACAAGTTTCTATCCTAAAGGTGCTGTTCACAGTAACAATATTTCTGCTGGTTGCCAAAAATAGGTTTTCCTATGTTTATTCTCACTTCTAATTAAGCCCTTCTCCTACCAAAATAGAACACCCTATTAGTTAGACACTTACTAGGGGGTTGGAGTTTCTTGCATCTTGAAGACATCTAAAAGTGCATCTTTTCAGTGATATCTTATGTTAATTATTGCATTTATTCACCCCTCTTATATGTCTTACTCATTACATAAAGAACTGGAGTTTTTTTTTTTTTTTTTGTATTATTACTTTGAACCATTCTTCTCTGCAAGATTCTTGGAAATAGCGGTAAGTTCTCTTTCAGGACTTGGTTATGATCTCTTTCCCATTCTATTGTGGCATCTGTGTTGCGGGATTATTTGTATACCCTAGTCCTTAGGACTTAGTATAGAGTGAGTGAGATGTTGAACTCAGGGAATTTTGAAATGATTTTGTATTAACCGAATAGATACTAAGATGGATAGTCTAATAATATTAATAAGAGATTGGTTTCTAAACTAAATTCAATATTTATTATCCTAATTAATGAATAAATAAAGATAGTTATTAGAATTACAAATCAGAATTGATTCTATCTATAAAAGTTATATGCATGCAAAGATTGGAGAAAATAACCTAATGTTCTTAAAAGCAATTCTCATTGTCAATTAAAAGTATTTTGATCTAGAGTCTATAAGCATTCTCATGTTATTATAGAGATAGAACAAAACCATCAAGTTCCATGTCATTTCTTTAACCCCTTAGGGAGGATTGTTTGTCTCCAAGTACTTTCTTATCCCCTAATTAACTTCAATTGCATTTCCACCAAATTATCCCAACTTTCATTGTGAATAAATTGATTAACAAGTTACATATGGTGATCAAACATACACAACAAAATTAAAAACTCAATTGAGATTAAATCTTTCAATGCATATAGAAAAGATAGTAGATAAAATTAAAACTTCATTGTAATTCAAATAACTAAACTCAAAGTAAATACATAGTGTTTGTAAACAAAAACTATTTTAAACTATCTAAAAACTATCTCCTCTCCCCTTCTCAAACATAAGTAAATACATGATTTTATAGGACCTCTAAGTGCCCCAATTCGTGCCTCTTCCAAAAAGGGATGAAAGTGAAAAGGTATGGCGAAAGGGTGCTGTAACTACTTGGCACAGACTGAACAACTCAGTACGGGCAGTTTTTGTCACGACTCGTCACTCTTTGGCACGAGTCGGCACGCCATCTTTCTGTCACGACTTGTCACCACTGGTGCCGACTCGGCACGCCTTGGAATTTTTCCATTTTTGCTTGAACCATTCCTTGCTTTCTTTATTTTACCCCAATTATCTCAAAATACCTACAAAACTCAAGAAAATATCAAACATACCAATTTCCAACATTACTTAATAAAAATACACATGCAATCATACAAAACACACATAAATAAATATCTAAAAACTTATGCTATTTTGCATTATATCAGTCTGCTAAGAGATAAGGGAATTGTTGGATTTTCATATTTGTTGCTCGAGGAAAATTTATCTTTCAAGAGCATCCACATTTGGTAAAGCAAACATCAACTTGAAGGATCTCATATCTTTTTGTTTGCTTGGAGATTAAGGGTAAGGTGTATTTACTTACAAAAAACAAAACCAATTTTTTGGAGAAGTTTTCCAAGAAAAAAAAATAGAATTTTGTATTCAAATGTGATTTTTTTTTTTCAAATAGAAATTTGAAAACAAATTTTCCAATTTTCTAAGATTACGCTCAACACTTGGAAAATAGGTTTAACATGTTTTCTATTATTTTACTTGCAAAAAATAAAATTAAAAACATGGAAAGTTCTGGGATTTCCTTTACTTCAGCACCTAAGGTTGGGGTTTTACCCCTGACCTCACTGTCTTTTGCTTTTAGTTAGGTCATAACCTTATCTTTTTTTCCCCTCTTGGTAATCACTTTTGCTTTTAAGTTAATGCTATTATTATTATTATTGCTTTTATTCTTTCTTATTAAGTTTTCAGGTGTTATAACTTTCATCAACCAAGTCTCAACTCTATTTTTTTCCTTTCTCTCTCTCTATATATTTTTAATTTTTCTCTTTCTTTTGCACATATAGTACCCTTTTTCTTTAACAACCCTCTACCATAACAATTCTTTTTAGTAATAATACTTCCCTTTTGAGTACATAATGCTTTTAAGTTTTAAGTTTGGTCTTTGCTCTATAGTGGTTCACATATAGAAAAAAAAATTAATTACAAAATTTTCATGATATATGGAAGGCAATGAGCAACCTTTATTACACAAAATGTCATGATTATCTATTCTCTGTAAGCAATTATTTTCTTATGGGCTAATAATGAAAAGATAAATAGAAATAGTTAATAATAATATGTATAGAAAAACAATACAATATTAGATTTTTTTTGGAAAATGTTAAATTTCAAACTCTAGGTATGGAAACAATTGTGGAACATTTTTCTAATTTTGGAATTGGAAAGATTGGAGAGATTCGGTCAGAGAAAGGATGCTAAAGTTCTCTGGCAAGGTGCCTTTTTTGTTGCGTTAATGAGCATTCATATGGGAGAGTTATTCTTTTGTCTTATATCAGATAAGGTGTTTTTCTTAGCTTCATTGTGGGTTTATGCATTAGTGGCTTTTAGAGACTCTTCTTTCAGAGTTTCGGTAATTTAGTAGGATTGGAGGCTGCTATTTTTTTTTGTCTCCTTTTCTTTGCTTTTGTTTTTATATTTCTTCTTTTTTGGTTAGACTTGTTGGGTATCTTATCCTTCATGTAATCTCTTCTCTTCTTCCTTGATAAAATTTCTTTTTCTGTTTAAAAAAAAAAGTTTCAAAAGCTAATACAAAGAGGAGGAATAAGGAAGTATTCAAAGAAATAAGGGGTCAATGTCTTAGACAAGATTAAGGGCCTAAGACTTTGAAGTGTCTTAGGGGTTGTTTGGTAGAGCGACTGCTAAATCTGCGATTGGTGTAAAAGTGCGATTATCAAATCGCAAATTGCTATAAGTAGCTCATAACTGCTTATGGGATTTGCCGATTGAAGGAAAATTTTATCATAGTCGGAGTTTTTAGTTGGCCAACCAAACAATGCAAATTTTTTTAATTGACAACGGGCATGTTGGTAATCGGTAATTAGAGGTGTTTAGTCGGCCAACCAAACACCTCCTTAATGCCCTTGGACAGATTCAGAAGTGAGATTAGGCAGAGATATATGTCAGAGCCAAAAGTTGTAGGCCACCTAGTTGAAGAAACATTATTGGTGTATTTTTGGATATACACTACCATATTTTACGTGCTCAGTGATAGCAGGAAACTGTGTTAAAAATGATCCTGTCAAACAAACTCTAACAAATGACATACAAAGTAAAGACTTTGCTTGATATATATCTGGTGAACATTGTCTTGATAAATATTAATGTTGCAACAATGTGAAATTTAACTAGGAAACCTGCTTGAACTTTTGTATATGATGCTATAATTATAGACCCAGTTCTTTAATGTTGGGCCTGTTTTGCCTATTTACTTCAATTTTATTTGATGTTGTTTCTTACTGAACAGATGAGGTATAAAACATGGCTTTGGTGGAGCCGATTTGCAATGGTAATTACTTTGCTGCAAATTATGGGTGCAATTTACCTTGTGTTCAATGTGGCTAAATATATTTCTCATGATGGAACATCAAATCATTGTCTCTTAGGTAAAATGGGTTCATTCTCATTCCCACCATTGCGTTCATTTTGATTCTTGATTGTTTGTCTATTTTAGTGTAAAACTTTTTGGTGAACAATCAATATGCACTGTTGCATGATCTTCATTATCACTGTTACTGTACTGTGACTGTTTGGGCTGCCTTTTTATGGGTTGACGGGTGAAAATAATTAATAACATTTACCTCTCTCTCGACAACATTCGGTACACCCTATGAAATGTTAATTGGGTAGCATTTATTTCTGACAAGGAAAGAAAAAAGACCTAATATACAAACAATCCTTAAACTATAGTTTAATGTATAACTTTCTTTTCCACTCTATTTAATTTTTCTATTTTCTAATTCTAATTTCTGGGCATCAAATTGGCCTAATTGATGACATGTTTCTGACAAAGGTGGAATAAACAAATTTAATGCTGCACATCAACCACTAGGACAATGATTGGCAACATGATTTCTTTTCTTTTCTTTTTCTAAAGTCTCTCTCGGTCTGTGGAAAATACCCAATTTTTGGACTTTTTATTTGAAATAGATCTTCCCCTATGGGAAATTCTCTGCTGTAATGCACCATTCTTGCAAGCTTACCTTTTTCCCCTCCAATGCCGTGGAAGCACAATGCCAAAAGTGAGCATGTTCATGAAATTCTTTCCTTTTAGCAGGAAACCCATACTTGGTTCATGCATTCACTGTAATCAGAATGCAAATCTTGAATATTATTGCTATTTCCATGAAACTTTTGTTAGTGCCATTGCTGTTTTCATACTTTGTAGCATGGTTTTTTCCTTTTCAAAAAGTAAACAGTATAAAGCATGCCTAATGATGTCTTCCTTTATCATATGTGAGCATTAAGAGTGAAGCTCTACTTCTAGTTCATGCTCTTAATATTACGAGAATCAAGTTGCATGCCATCATTTTTTGTTTAAACCAATTTCATTTTTCTCAAGATCCACACTATATGTCTCTACCTACACCTAAAGAAACTTATATTGCTTCTAGTTTTAGATTTTTGCCTTGATTGCTATTCTATTTTAATAGTTTTTAGTGGCAACTCTGTATATGTTCACAGCAGTTGGTTAAGTTTCTGCACTAGTCTAATATGTTCCCAATATCATATTTTTTAATAAGGTATAGCATAAAAATGCATCATAGTGCTCTTTCCAATTCCAATGATAATGATGCATTCACTATCTTTGGGATAAACTTGGAAGGAAAAGACTTGACCTAAGAATGTTGATAATGGAGCATGGAGGAAAATCAGAAAAATGAATATGTATCAAACTAAACTTGCTCATATACTCTTCATCCCAGGATTTGATCATTTGGGATTGGAATTCAGTCAGAGTTATGGATACTCATCCAACTATATCCTTGATCAAGTTGAAAGAATACATATCTCTCATTCAACATATCTGATTATTCTTTTTTTAATTCGTAAGAAAACTAAACAGTTCTCTCTAAAATGTTTGTTATGCAGGGTTGTCTTCGAATGGGAACCAGTGGAAGCGAAAACTTCTGATTTTATATGTTATCATGGTTTGTTCTCTTCCATTGGTGCAATGTTTTGCGGGATTTGATGTCCTAAGATGGAGGTCTTTTTATGCAACCCAAGATGATGTGTGGAAAGCTCACTACCATGAAGTGTTTGATCATGGAATTCGTGAGGTTTTATGCTGTTTGGGACGTGTTGAATACCTGTATGTTTTGTTGCATAATTTAATCTGCAAGATATGAACTTATATCAACTTTTTCATGGTGAATTTTCTCTAATTTGTACAGGAGAGTGTCTAAGGAAGATGAAGTATACTCAGTGGCACAATTACTGGGTGATCTTGTTGCTTATCGTGCATCGGGAACTGGACACTTGGAGCTCCTAGCAGGTTTGTTTATATGTGTGTGTGTGTTGCAGGTCATTGAATTATATTTTTGCCAACTTTGTTATCAAGCTGGAACTGGACTATGAAATACTGATTGTTAAAAGAAAATTTGTGTGTTGTGTTGGACCTCTCTGATTTTTATCTTTATGTGATTGATAGTTTCCTGAACATGCATGAAGCCACCAAATATGTTAAATTCAATTTTTAAGCTACTAATAACTCAATTCCAAATTTCCAACTTAATTATAATTTTGTTGAGATTGGTTATAAGAAATATCCCTGTAGACCTCTCACCACTTATCTTCACTGGTGTCACCTTCTCCTTCCTTTGAATGTACTAATTCCTTATTCAGTTCTTTCTTGTATTTTCTCATATCCATTTTTAGCATCTTCATCTCTTATCATGCTATTTTTGTGGACAACTTGACTTCGTCTCTGCCCACACTCACTGCTGTATATCATAGCCAGGAAACTTATAGTCCTACATAACTTCTACATCAACTTAGCTTGGATTTTACTATAGCGTAAGAGGTTTATTGCATTTTTCCATTTCACCCTTCCACTTTTAATCTATGATTGACATCCCAATCACTCATTCTCACCATTCATTTTTACAATTAGCCTAGGTATCACAAATTTGTGCTTTGCAAGACCTTTTTCTTGATTCCCTTCCAATCAAAGCTTCTGATATATATTTTAAATATTGAGTAACGGTATTAATTAAGGGTTGATTGGGAAGATTGCTAAGCAAGTAAGCATACTTTTTATTTGAATGAAATTCATGTTTTTGACTGTGTGCTTGTTAGAATCAGTGAATATGTCCCACATCAGTAGATTCCTTAGTATGAATTTCGAAGCATACATGGGTGAATGATCTGATCTGCTAGATTAGATACTTCACTCTGTCAACGTAGTCCCTGAACCCAACTGCATATTTAGACACTTTTCTATTCATTTACTTTGTGCACGTGCTTGGTTTGGACTGTGTGGTAATTTCTGTTGTTATGCTGGTAGTTTGATACAGTCTTTTAGAAACTTTCTTACAATTTAGATTGCATAAGGGCCTGTCTACCCAATAACTTAAATTTAGCTTTTTGGTAGATGCGTCATAGTCTATTTTTTGGTACCCAAGTTCCATATTAGGCCCATTTATTATAGTGACACATTGGATGCCATGTTTAATCTTAACACACTGAGTGCATTGCTTCTTTGTTGGTCAAGTAGGTTTGTTTAGGACCTACATGTGATTGGATATTTAGAGCGAGTGAATCTCATAGTGATCAAATAGGAGCCTTAGCATAGTTTATATTGTGTAATTTGTAAAGCTTTACACCTGTTTAAATTCTCCAAATGTTGTTGTTGTATTTGTACTTACCCTTGTATATATCGTTAGGAAGTGAATAAAAGCAGACTTGTTATCTGTTCAGGGCTAGCTTTGTTGCAGATGCGTAGTGAATCACCTAAATCTTATGAAGGAGTGGTGGAGGCACCTAAGGAATTGATTCAGGAGGCCTTTGCTTTTCAACAATTTGCTGAAGCAGCATATACAGTATTGCAATATAACCATTTTAATTGATTTTTTTTTCCTTTATTCATATATTTTGGAATTTTCTTGTGTATAATTAACAATATATAGTTGCTACATGGTTCAGGGTCCATTACTTGATTTTGGGAGGCACAATGTCTTTTTCCCTTGTGCATGGCTCTATAGGCAAGGGATTTTGACTCCGTGGACTCGAAACAGGTCCTATATATATATATATATCATCTTGCTTGATGCACATAAATAAGATATGATGTCATTCTGTTGATGTCTAAATTTCAGGATCTTTAATTAGTAATATATTATCATTTATCAAAATATTCTTATCTATGAAATAAATTTTCATCTGTGTGTACTGGTAATAACAAGAAATCTGGAAATCTGGAAATTCAAATTGAAATTGAAAAACCAACAATTGATGGTTTTGGTTTTAATTTTTGTTCATTTTGGTTTTCAGTTCTTAGTTGTATATACTACAAAAGTAGTAGCTTGGTGAACCACTGGAAATAAATACTGTAATATATACATATATTATAATTTAATTATTATTCTGTAAAAGTAGGTAAGGTTAACCCTAAATTAATAAATCATTATTGTGATGCTTATTCCTATTTCTTCATAGTTTTTCTGTTAGGTAATTGATTTATAGAATTTGACACTTTTTAGTTTGAATTTTGTTGCAATATGTATGTGGAATTTTGAATAAATTACAATATGAACATGGGTCATTAAAGCCCTTTTTGCACATAGTTTAAGAAATGGCATCAAACTGTGAACCCTAGCATTAAATGTTCTAAAAAATTTGAAGTGCCTCCCCATGGTTTGGATTCTCTTGTTCTAGCTGATTAACTTTGCCTAATAAAATACTAAAAAATGTACCCTCAAAACTATTGGTTAAAAACTTTAAAAATCAGTTAACCTGCCATACCCTAATAAAGAAATCATCCTTAGTGCTATGTTGGTCTTGTTCCCAATTTTCCACTAACCCGAGGGGTGGGGGTGGGGTTACAACCAAACTAATTAACTGCTTTTCTAGTTAATAACTGGGTTCATCAGTTAGGTTTTAGTTTTTATAATTTGTGAACTGATGGTATTGTTTGGTTTAGAGAACTACCCCATTGTTTAGTTAATCAAACTGCAACCACTCTTATCTATGTGTATGTGCAAGAGAGAGAAAGAGAGAAAGAGAGAGCGAGTAAAAGGGAATTTCCTAGTGATGAGACTCCCCACTTTGTGGGAGTTGAGTGTCATATAGGGCCTTCCTACTTTTTGCCAGAGAGAGATGGTTGATTACAATCGAAGAACTAGATCATGTTCTCAAGATCAGTGTGGTGGTAGAAATCATAATGCTAAGGTGGATGTGTGGAAATTCAGAGATGCAAAGATATACATAATGAGGAATATTCACTTTGCTAAGAAGGTGAAAGTGGCACATGTTGAGGAAACGTTGAGAGGAGAGATTGAAATGGTTTTGACAAGTATGTCATAGACCAACAAATGCACCTGAGTACATTGAAATTGCAATAGATAAGAAAGCAAGAGGGCAAGCCTAAGATGATGTGGAGGCAAGTAGGAAATAGGATATGCTGGCTTTAAATTTTTCTGAAAATGTAGCCTTAAATAAAGTGGAATGGAGAAGACGGATTCATATTGCAACTCTAACTAGTATGGAATTAGGACTTATTTGAGTTGAGTTGAAGAAAGAGACCCAATAATGTAGGAAAAAGTGGTGCCATACACATGGGTGTTGTATCAATATTATCCCTATTACTTTCTTCTAGGGGTTTTCTTTCTTATAGTTTTTCCTCAAATTAGCGTTGATGGTTGTTGAACTTAACAGAATAGGCTTGACTTTGGTCATGTTCCACCCAATTTATCAAGTCATGCCTATCCATTTTTTGGGCTGGACTTGTGTTGAATTTAATAAGGACTTTTCTTGCCTAATTGTGATTTGGATAATTTTATTTAATTTTGAACAACCTGGTTGGATCTCAGGGAGGATAGACTTTAAACCAGAAGACCTAGTTATGTGGTCTAAGTTGAATAGACATTCAACCACAAAACCTTCTTGGTGTTTTTGAAATCCATCTAATTCCAGGACAACTGGAATTCGGTTTAAGTTGCATTTATATATTAAGAAATCTGTTTTTTCAGATGACGGATTTTTATCTTTCCCTCCCATGTGCTTCAATTCCATTAATATGCATATCAAGTAGAAAGTTTATTTTGAAAAAAATGGATGGGAGAAGTGCATCGCTTTGCACATAGTGTGTAATATATTGTTCAACAGACTCCATGAAACAATCTATTCTAGAATAAAAGTTGCATTCTATAATATAAGAATGGTGTGATAAGTTGATCCTGCACATGACAACATATTCATGTAGACGCATGTGTCTGTGTATATATATATTTATAATATTCACTCATTATGTACAAAGCCCTTGAGATCTTTCTATGACCAAATTCATAATATAAGGATCCTCTTTTATGTTCCCAGGAGGCCCATACTTACAGGTGATAACTGGTTGCGAGGTCATGCTGCAGCCTACTTAAAATGTGTTGATTTGCCACCAGAAGCACTTAGACGAGGTCGTGTTTGTCAGGTAAAATTCATTTAGTGGTACACTCTAGTGATTGTAGAAATAGTTTCAAGTTGAGGCTCTAACTGGGCAAGGATCTGAATTCATATTGCATATATCTTGTTGGTCCATTCATTTATTATGCACACAAATTAACAGTTGCCGCAACCAACCATTTCCATATATGGGCTCTTTAGTTAGCTCTACCCCCACATTTAACATTTACTTGTTTATTATGGTTATGTATTGGGTTCCATGTGAGCTTCAAAGTCTTAGAAACAATCTCATTCTAGTTGTACAATTGGAAATGGTAGAGTAAGCTCCATTCTAGTTGTAAAATTAAAGATGGCAATGGGAAGGAGGATTCCCTGTTTCCTAGAGGGATTTGTGTCAACTGTGACAGGGAACTAGGTGGTGGTGATTTGTGTTTGCGCGATCGTGTTCATGTTGTGTCGAGACGTGAACACAACATGATTTAGATCAACAAGTCTATGATAATTAGTTAATTGGATATACATGAGCAAATTATTAAATGGCTAATATAATATGACACAATCACATGTTTAATATCTAAAAACTTCATTCACTTCAGGGGAAAAATTAAGATATTACATGGGGCCAAACAAGCCCAAGAATCACGGTTTAAAGGAAAATTAAATCCTTCTATGATTTCTTTTTTCTTTTTTCATTTTCTAAGAGAATGGTAACCATTTAATAGAGAAGACAACCCTCCTTATTCTCAACCAATGTGAGATTTTACTTATGTGTTAAGCGTGTCAGTAGCAGGTTTTCGGGTCAACCTGCTATACGACAGGATTATTTGTCAATATGTGTGTTGACATGATAATGACATAAACATGATAAGCCCCTAATTTTTTGTTGGGTTTATGTTGTATTCAATATTGCCACCCCCTACCCTTTTTGTCTCCCACAGGGATGGAGGTGGGAGAAAATCCATCCTCGTTAGAGAATACGGGGAGTATACTCTACTCTTTACAGGAAACTTGATACTGGACTCATGAAGAGGTGAAAAATATATTTAAAATAATATTTAATTAAAAATATAAATAATTAATAAAAGTTTATATATGGTTAATTATATTTATTTTTGTACAATTATGTAACTCATATTTATATGTAAAAGTGATATATTAATATTGTATCTTTCTATGCTTACAATTGAAAAAATTACCATGAGAAAGGAACAAGAAAAGCAGGGATTGAGGATCAATGTGGGAATGGGGTGAATTTTTATCCCTATCGAGGCCTGAGGGGTTGGGGACAGGTATTCCTCATTTGAGGTTAGATCGGGATGGGATGTGTGACTCCTTTTGCTCCTTCACCTCATTGACATTCCTACATACACTATAAATTTGAATGATTTTGGTTATTTTTTTAAATATTCATGGTAGTGGGCAATGCAGGCTGACCAATACTGTGAAACTGCAATCAACACTGTTACTTAGGACTCTAATTGAATTATTGTGCTTCTAATGTGCTTATCAATTTTCTCGTGATAATTCCCTTGCATTAAAACTGCTGGAAAAAGGTGCACAACTATAGTACTTGTGGATGAGGAAGGTTAGAATTTTATTTGGGGGATTGGGAATAAAATCATTTATATGCATTGCAGAATAACTCTGAAAAATTTAATCTTAAGTTTCTTATTCAACTTTACCACTTGAACTTTCATAATAAAAATGGTGATGGATGCAATGAATTATACTATTGTCTGATTGTCCTATGCATTTTGAATTTGTTTTTTCGACTGAAATAGAAATATGTTTTGATTCTTATGGTCTAAATTATAGTTAGCATTACGGCTAAACAAATTAATTAAACCAATCAAATCAAATCGATCCAATTCAATCCAAACTAAAAATCGTGGTTTTATTATTAGTATGATTTGGATTGATTAAAACAGATAGTTAAGCCAAACTTTTTAGTTTGGTTATGGTTTGAATATATGAAAAACCAATTAAAACCAAACCAAAATGAAGTATACTAAAATTATATATTTTGATTTATATGTACCTATATTCTAATTTTATATAGATCTTTCTGTTTAATTTTTTTTTTTTTATATTAAATTTTGAGACGTTTTTATTCTTTTAAGTTGATTTTTATTATATAATATAACATTTTCATCTATTTAAAATATAGTTACTATTAGTTTTTCATAAATGTATTTGGAATATAATTTCATGTTATAAAAATATTTTAATTTATGTAGTACTTATTATTTATTTATTTTTTTAATATTTTTTCTTGTAACTCAAACCGATTATCTAAACTGAAATTTAAGAATATTGGTTTGGATAATTTTTAGTCTTACTTGATTTGAATATGGTTTAAATTATTTATAAACCAATATGATTAGTTTGGTTAAAACTATTCACACTAAATCGACCAAACCGAATAATAAACACTCCTAGTTAGCATCTAGCAAGACTATTTTGCAATAGAAAATTTTTGTCCTAACACAAATTTGCCCTTGAGGATTGAACTAATTAGAAAAAAATATACTACTCCCTGGACCTTTCAATTAAACCTATTGCATTGCTATGCTTCTAGTTTTGTGATATTGCTTTTTTTTTTGTTTCTTTTTTTTTTTACACGAATAGCATGATTATGAATTTTGTGTGGTTATAGTTCATCTTTGCTACTTTTCCAATATATACAAAAACAAAATCTTCTTAACCTAGACTCTACAAAAAATTTAAAACAAACTATAAAAGAACAAAATTACAAAATTTGATACAATTCTAATCTTGTGATAAAGTAAAACCAAACCTATCTAATGGATAGGTACTTTTTTTTTTCCCTCTTGTAGAACTAGGTTTTAGATTGAATGTGAGACTAGGAGAGTATACAAAGGAAAAAAAAAGGTATTGTTCCATTTTTAAATGCACTAAAATACTACATTGACAGTTTTACCCAATTATAGTTGCATTGACAAGTGTATAGGGATATGCATTTCTTATTTTGATGAATCCTGCCTGTTGGTTACAAAATTAAAGTACAATGATGCAATAAGACAAAAAAAAAAAAAAAAGAAAAGAAACATATAAGCGTATAATAGATCAAACTAGAAGGTTACGATTGCAACAGACTTCCCAAATTAGTTCAGGGGAAATTATGTATTAGGCCAAAAAATTAGACAATAATAAGAGCACTGTCTTGTCAATTAGTACAAACATGGAAGCGAATGGGAAAGAAATTCAGGGTGTGTATTTACTTGAGAGTTTGCATTTTTTTAGATAAAATTCCAACAAATAGAGAATTGTTAGAAAACAGTTTTCTAGCCAAAGAATAAAAATTATTTTCTTTAAAAAATCAGAATTTCCATTTTTCCAATTGTAAATATGTTACTGTGGAACTGCAAAAATTCTTGTGCATTTACTTTGAAGAAAATGGTTCCAGGTCTTACATTTCCAATTCAAGTCTCTATGGGAAAATTAAAAGAAATGTGTATGCCTGATGAATTTAGGTAGTTGAGTCTAAGTTTGGTACAACCAGGGTGAACTGTTGCTCTTTAGGACTAGTAAATGCCCATTCATGCAGCTTGTGATTATTATCTGTCCTTTCCTATTTGAATGTGTGTTCCTCAGCATTTTCATATTCTACATGTGAGATTGATATCTTCTCTTTGATGCTTTGGTTCTTCATTCTGATTCCAGGATAGGTGTGAAGCTGCATACTTCGTTGTGGTTCTACATCATCTGACATCTGTAGTAATTGCTGTACGAGGAACTGAGACCCCTGAAGACCTTATAACTGATGGCTTAGGCAGGGAGTGTCCCCTTTCCACAGAAGACTTGGACGGGTTAATAAAGCATGTTTTCTCTCTCTCTGTCTCTATCTATCTATTCATGTTTACCATGCAATAATTGTTAAGATAGCATGTGTTTCACTATAAAAAGATCACAATGCAGACTAGATTAGTGAAAACACTATTTTGTCCCCAAAGGACAGCCCGACAGTTAAGGTTGGAGATCTGTATTTGGAGGTCTCTTGTTCTAATCCTGCTAGGTTGTATGGAGAGGAGTTATGTGAAGAGGAGAGCTACCTGTTCTTGTGTAGCTCATTTGTATTCCAATTACCAAAAAAGAGCATCAGTTGATCAGTAAATCTTTTTTTTTTTGGTGCACTTGCAGCTTTTGTTTTGTAGAAAATTCTGGTAACCCATGTGATTAATTGGGGACTGTTAAATTACATAAACATATTGAACAATGGATTTTTCATGTCTTATATTACATGACCTGTTATCTATAATAAATCCAAGATAAAGAAAAATGATTTGTTTTTGTGTGGATTTCTCATCATAAAATAGTTTAGCAATATTATGTACGATAAGATTGTATACCAAACTGGATGCTTCTGTAGATCATAAATGTACCATTGGAAATGAAGGTTTGCATCACTATTACCATACCTGCTGGCACCCCTTGCTTCTTTGAGAGGCGTCCTCTAAAATTGGTGCTAGACTAAATATTTATTTTTGTTTGTTTGCAGTAGCAGCCATATTCACCCTAATGTGAAGCAAAATGTAGAATTATCTTTCCCACACTATGGGCACTTGGGTATAGTGGAAGCTGCGAGGGATCTTTATATGCAAATTGAAGGAAATCCAGCAGATAAAGGTGCCTCTCCTACTCCTTCCTGTTCCTTTTCCCTTCCTATTTGCCTTTTCTTTTCTTCTCAAATCTTTAAAGCTGACCATTTTATACTAGATTATCTTGAGAACTTATTTAAGCATGCAGTTATGCATCTAATGTTATTTGTCAAGTTTCTCATATCTAGGGTTGTAAAATACTCAAAATTGAGTTGAGCTCGATGATTGAAATTTTAATAATTTTAAATAGTTGACATTATATTTAATAATATTCTAATTCAAGTTCAATTTCAATCTCATTCGAGCTTTATTTTAACATCGATAAACAAATTAACTTAATTTTTTTGGTTGTAATCGAGACTTCTGAGTAAAGCTCAAATATTTTGAGTCAAGTTCAAGCTCAGAAATAAAATCTCGATCGAGCTCAAGTTGAGTTTCAAGTTTGAAGTTTTCTACTCGAGTCGAGCTCGAGCTTGGTATTTGTATTAACGAGACTCAACTTGATTATACTCTTCATATTCTTCACTTCACCTGAAATACCCATCCTGCACCTGGCGTATGGATGTGCCATACGCCAAACAAATAACGGCATGTTCATTTTATCAATGTGGGATTCTTCTCCAATTTATTTTAAATAAAATATTTCTTTGAAACAAAAACTGTTACATTGATAATGTGGCTTGCTTTTCACTGGCTTGGTGTATGGATGGGCTTGTACACCAAGTGTGGGAGAGATGTTTCTGGCTGAATAAGTTTTTTGGTTTTTGACAGCCCAAAATATTGGATATCTCCTAAATAAAGATGAGTTTGATACTTTGGCATTGTTATGCATGTGAATTCCTGTAATAAAGGCATTTGATGTTTTACCGAGATATTTTGGTATCTTCAAGTACTTAAAACTCCTTGTCCAACAACACTATCTGTATAATTTTAGTTTTCTTTTGATCATTTATATGTGCATTCATGATTCAAGTGAATAATTACAAACCAGTGGGACGAGTACATAATTTGTAACTGGAGAATTGGTAACATTAAACCTCTAGATGTTTCTATTTTCATATATATATATACATATATTGAGCACACATTTGTATCATGAGCATGAGAGTGAAACCCACTTTTCTGTGCTCTAGTGTAGAGCACATACTTTAGTATCCCTGCATTAAAAAAGACAGGTGCCATCTGTCCCTTGATAAAGTGATATTACTTGAGGATTGTCTTGATCTAAGTATTGCAAGATGGTCAAATTTTTTGGTACATGAGAGGAATGCATATGGGAGACATCTTGTGGGGAGACATGTGGTAAAGCAATTTCATAATGTAATAGTTCTCTCTCAACAATGGTATGGTTGTGCGGTTAAAGAAAAGATGTATTGGAGTTAAACAACTTCCTGATTATGATCAGGATTCCGTTACTGGCAACACAGAATTGAGGAGATTAAATGATGATCATCTGTGAATAGGTTTAACAATTGCAGCAACTTTGTGGAAGTGAGATGAGCGCGTCATTGTGACAAGATTGTTAGTTTTATCAAGGCAATTTTAAGAATGCTATCTGTGTGGAACTGCTTCTAGTTATGTTCTAGTAATGGCAGTAAGGCGCTCTCAGAATCTATCAAATGCTTTATCATGAAAAAGTTGGCAATTCAATGCAGACTTGTGTAGACATACATATACAGGGGTACATCATTATATCTATACCAATGCAAATGATTACAATGTTCCTTTCTTTTTGGGCAATTAAGTAAAAAATCATCAGCAATAAGTTTCTATGAAAAACACATTGAACTTGTCTCAAGGGAGCATTAGAGTGGAAAAACACAATCCGTGTTGTACCTATACCATAGACAAAAACCAAACCAAACCCAAATACCTAAATACTTTTTTTTTTAACCTGAAATAATGACGACAAAATTCATTCCAAATCTGGAACTTCAAAGCTAGTACTCTTCATCCTTTCTTCCCCTTCCTCATCCTTTTATTTGTTTTGCCCTGCACATCTCTATGTTGAAATTTGCCTCAATGAGAACATCAATACATCTGTACTTTTATTGAATACAATATCTTTTTGACTTGTGAACTTTATTATGCAAACAATCCTTAGGAACCTATCTGTTTTTTTCCTGAGTTGTAGGACATTGTTAATCCTTGTTTTCAAAAGTACCTCAATGAATTCCCTCAGTATGTCTTGTCTCATATTCAAATATTTTTATTGATTTCCCTTGCTATGTCCATAGTGTGACAACCTTATTCTATGTCCTGCATTCAATCTTGAATCCATACAGGAATTCTATGAAAGACCACTCTACGATTTAATTTGATCTGTGAACAGAAGTTCCCTAGTTAAACTTTCAGTGTCTTATATTTAAACAGACCAAATATGTAGTTTCAACACTAGTAATTAAATCCATATAGGAATAGGAATAGGAATACTTTTTTCTTGCACTTTGGAATCTTGCCAGGTGGAATGCTTTTGGATAAATATGGATCCAGTTCTAACATTTACTTTCCATTCTAACATTTCCTTTCCAACTTCCATCTTTTCAAAATTAAATATGGAAACCCTAGATTCCAAAAGTTATGTAATGCTCTTTTTGGGCGATCCTTAAACCTGCTGGTACTAGCATTTCTTTTTAGCTGAAACCCTTCAGATTTCATGGACCATAAGATAACCCAAGGAGTAGGTGAATTAAGTTGACAAGTAAAATTGATTGTCTTTGGTTTCTAAATAATTTCTCTACTCTAAATGCATGTGACTATGTGGTAAATGCAATATAAACAAAAGATAAGAGTAGAGAGAGATAAAAATCAAACATGGTAATCTTTCTGTGGTTTGGCTTGACTTAGGCCTACATCCACTTGTCAAGATTCACTCCTTGAAACTTTTCTTCACGATCCTTTCTTTTTACTGATGACGCCCAACTCTTTTACTAATCCTTGCTCACCAATATGTATTTTCATTACTTAATTGCTTTCTTGGGTTCTAACCTCTCATAATACAACTATCCAAGTGATTACATGCTCCCTCTCCAATCCCTTTTCACATCCCAATGTCTGATAAGTAAAGGTTTGATGAAGAAACTTTCTGAAGATGTTGAATCAACAAATAAACTAAAAATGGTGTTAGAGAGACAAAGAAAGATGAGCTCTTGACCTCTTACGTTCACTTTGATACATGAAGTGTTAGTTAATACTTCATTCATTTGTCAATTATTGCTTTCTGATCGTATTTATACTTTAGACATCATAGATATTACGTTGTTCAATTGGTTGGAGGGAGGTTAGGTTCGGTGCATCATGGTGGTGCTGGTGATGATGGCTTTCAATGAGAACTGTGAGGAGAGAAATAGTTGTCTCTCAATGAGAAATATGGACAGAGAAAAAAAATAAAAAAATAAAAGATTTCTTGTGACTTTTTGATGTTCTTATGTGAAAGCATACTAATTCATATTCTGTTCTGCACATATTCAGGCGCTGACTGACATTTTTTAATGAATGTAATCAGGTTATTATAATGATGTTTGTATTTTTATTTGTTCCTCACAGTGGTGACTATATCTTTATTGTTTGTGAAATGGAATCACACTTTGCTCTTGTAAGATCAATTGTACAACACTAAAATTTTGACATTGTGAACTGCATTCATCTCAACTTATATTTGCTCTTTGTGATGTTTTGGAGGTACAGAAGCTAAATCAAGTGGCTTCCTTTCCTCATTGCTGGGAGCTGGATGCGAGTGTGATGGATATAATGTGTATATAGTTGGACATTCCCTAGGAGGTGCAATTGCTACATTGCTAGGATTGAGAGTATGTTTTCTTACTTGCAGCAACGTAATTATTCCTGTAGGTTAAAGTTAAATATATTTTGTTTTCCTGTTTGGCTGCATAATGGGGTTTTAGTGACCATAATTATAACTGCCTCTATCTGGTTCTCAGCTGAACTTTCTTCTCTGTTCCATGATTGACAAAATCATTGGCATGCTTAGGTTCCATTTATTTTGTGGAAAAGCCAGCATGGAAATGGAAACTTTTAAGGTTGATTCTTGTACTTTAGATTTTTGTTAAATTTAGGAGGTTCAAAATTATGGTTAATTCAAATCTAATTTTTTTTTATATAGTTTTAAGTATTTTCAGCATTTTTCAATATTGGCACATACACAACAAAAGAAAATTATCCCTTTGTATAATTCTCACTTTCATGCAAATACGAATGGATAAATATGAAGTTATGTATCAAAATAGTCTCATGGTCTGTGTTACATTCCAACAACAGAAAATAATTCATTTTCTCAAAAAATATTTACTGAAATTTTTAGCAACAAGTTATTTTCCATGAAACAATTGGTGCACTAGTTTCAGTTGAATTTGAACAGTCCTAAAGTCAATGGAAAAAGACATGCAGGTTAAAATATGCAAGGACTGTAACCTACTGTCAACCTCAACACCACACCTCCTGCACTCAAAAAGTTGTTTTGATTGATTTAAAAAATATATATTTAATAGTTTATTGTTCTGTACACAGCTATATCGGCAATACCCAAGCTTACGTGTTTTTGCATATGGGCCCCTTCCATGTGTGGATTCAGTCATAGCAAAAGCATGTTCAGAATTTGTTACAAGGTAATTTTGAATGGCATTCATCCTGCTGCAGGTTTGAAGGCAAGTTTTCTCATTATTTTTGTCATTTATTTCTGTTTTATCGTAAATGTTTGAGCTTCCTGCAGCATTGTACACGACAATGAATTTTCTGCACGCCTTTCAGTTGGATCAGTTATGCGGCTTCGGGCAGCTGCAATTATGGCACTCTCAGAAGATTCCAAAACTGATTCGGCCTTGATTTTTAGACTTGCTCGCCGATTTCTCTACATCAGCAAATTTCAAAGAGAGGGGATTGACGTAAAAGATCCATCAGAATTACATTCCTCAGCCACTACAGCAGATGATCTAAATTATGAAGTCTATAGAGGTGAGAGTTCACAAAATGCAAGATTATCTTGTTTTCAATGCAGCATGTGCTTTCCGTTCATTATGATAATGTTGAAGTGGCTATTCTACTAAGATTTTTTTTAAGTGTTTACAAAATGCAAGATTATCTTGTTTTCAATGCAGCATGTGCACTCCATTCATTATGATAATGTTGAAGTGGCTAATTCTACTGAGATTTTTTTCACTGCAGTAAGCAATAAACTGGACAATGACGTTCCTCTCTGGAAGGAATCGGACACAAGTGGTGTTTGTGATATAGATGATGATGACCATTTTGAAAATCCTTTCCATAGTGAGGCCATTGTTGAGAATCCATTGGATAATCCAGTATCTCAGTTTTTGGGGACTGTCCCTGGAAGTAAAAATGGGTCCGTACTGGATCCCCCTGAGATGTTTCTACCAGGCCTTGTGATTCACATAGTACCAGAACAAAGAAAAATCAGCATGCCCTTGTGGAAAAGCAGGAGAGTACGGCGTTATAATGCTTATTTAGCAAACAGGGAAGACTTCAAAGATATCGTGGTTTCACCAAATATGTTCCTTGATCATCTCCCTTGGAGGTATAACCACTATATTCTTCCCAGATTTTTTTGTTTCTTTTGTGCCTTGTAGAAATGAATCCGTTGTTTTTTTCAATGCTATTTTTTTCAGATGTCACAATGCCATGCAGAAGGTATTAGAAGCTCAGAATGACAAATGTCTACTTGATGGAGCTCAAATCGTGTAAATTATGTTCATTATAATCATTCTAAACTGTTGTAGTTCTCTTTCACAATCTCCTATGCAGCATTCATCTGCTTTATTCCTGAAGAAATAGAGAATAGAAAGAAATATAGAAAAGATGGTGAAGCTTTTCTTTTAATTTGTTTGATTGTTCCTTTAAGCTCAGTCTATATTATATACACATAATTTGGGCTAAATAAGGAAACATATACAAAGGAATATAATCACAGATTTTACGTCTATAATTACTCAATTATAATTTCTAATTGTTAGCATAATCATAAGATACTATTCTAACAATTCTAACATTCCCCCTCAAGTTGGAAAATACATGTTGTAGGCTCCTAGTTTGTTACAAATATACTCAATCCTTGAATCTTTAAGAGATTTAGTAAAAATATTTGCTAACTGATCATTTGAACAAACAAAAGAAATAGCAATACATCTTGACTCAATTTTTTGTCTAAGGAAGTGACAATCTATTTCTATATGTTTTGTTCTTTCATGAAATACTGAATTAGAAGCAATATGAAGGCGGCTTGATTGTAACAAATTAATTTCATTTGTTGGATCTTCCTACATTTTAAGTATAGGAGAAGTTGTTTTAACCATATAAACTCACACGTTTCCAAGGCCATAGCTCAGTATTTTGCTTCTACACTTGATATAGCTATTACATCTTGCTTTTTGCTTTTCAAAATATTAAATTACCTCCAATCATAATACAATACCCAGAAGTAGATCGTCTGTCCGAGGGAGATCATGCTCAATCTGTATCAGAGTATCCTACGATTTGTAAGTTACCCTTGTCTTCGTATAACAAGTCTTGTCTTATACTACCTTTGATATATCTGAGAATGCAGATTACTGCATCCCAATGGTTATCACAAGGAGTTTGAAGAAATTGAGTAACCACACTCACAACAAAAGATAAATCTGGTTATGTAATCGTGAGACAATTGAGCTTTCCAACCAGTCTTCGATATCTACCAAAATCTCTGAGAGGCTCCCTCTGTCCAGGAACAAGTTTCACATTTGGATCCATGGGAGTATCCACATTTTTGCAGTCTATCATGCATGTTTCTTCTAATATATTCAAAGCATATTTTCTTTGTGAAATAGCAATGCCTGCACACCTCAATCCCACGAAAGTATTTCAACTTTCCCAAATCTTTAGTTTGGAAATGACTGAACAAATGCCTTTTGAGTTGAAAATTTCCATCTTGATCATTACCTGTTATGACAATGTCATCAACATATATTACCAGATAAATGCAATTACCATGATTTCCATGGTGATAGAATATTGAGTGATCAGCTTCACTACATTTCATCCTAAACTGTTGAATAACTGCATTAAATCTTCCGAATCATGCTCTTGGAGATTGTTTTAGACCATAAAGAGATTGACGAAGTCGACATACTAGACTAGACTCCCCCTGAGTAACAAAACCAGGTGATTGCTCCATGTATACTTCTTCAGCTAACTCACCATGAAGAAAAGCATTTTTGATATCTAGCTGATGAAGTGGCCAGTGATGGATAGCTGCAAGAGAAATAAAGAGTCTGACAGAGGCAATCTTCGCCACAGGGGAAAAAGTATCACCATAATCAAGCCCAAAGATCTTAGTGTATCATTTGGCAACCAGACATGCCTTTAAGTGATCAATTTTGCCATCAGGTCCAATCTTGACAGTATAAACCCAACGACAACCAACAATAGTTTTGCCTGGTGGCAATGAAACCAATTTTCAGGTACCATTATCATGAAGAGCGGTCATTTCATCAACCATAGCATCATGCCATCTAGGGGTGAGATAGTGCTTCATTCACATGCTTTGGTATGGAAACATTAGATAAATTTGAGACAAATGCATAATATGAAGGAGATAAAAGATGGTAAATGAGGAAATTATAAACTGGATGTGGATTGCGGGTGGAACACGTACCTTTACGAATGGAAATGGGAGGTAGTGTAGGAGGTGAATGCATGACCATTGTAGGAGGTGATAGAGGAGCAAGAGATGAGTCACTTGATAATGTACCTGCATCATTATGAATAACAAATTGTGGATGAGGACGGCGTGAGTAAACTTGTAGAGGTCGTGAAGAAGTTGTTTATAGAATAAGGATAATGGGAGCAGGTAGGACTTCAGGAATGAAATCTTGTTTATCTTGACTGTGAGAGAAATATGGAGATGTCTCAAAAAAGGTTACATCTACTAAAATAAAAAACTTATGTGTAGTTGGGTCATAACATTTGTAGCCTTTTTGGAGACAAGAATATCCTAAGAAGACACATTTGGTGGATTTAGATTGAAGTTTATCTTTGCCAGGAGTAAGATTATGAACAAAACACATACAACCAAAAATCCGAAGGGGAAGACTATAGGTATCTTGATTTGGAAACAAGATTGAATGAGAGATTTTTGTTTTGTAATATGGAAGAAGGCGTTCGATTAATCAAATAATATGCTGTAAGAACAACATCTCCCTAAAAACGAAGAGGAACATGACAATGAATGAGTAAAGTGCAAGCTGTTTCAATTAGATGTTGATTTTTTTCGTTCAGCTACTCCATTTTGTTGTGGAGTATAAGCACAAGATGATTGATAGGTAATGCCCTGAGAAGATAAAAACTGGGAAAAAGAGTGAGAGAAATATTCCTTAGCATTATTACTACGTAATGTTTTAATAAGTACTCCAAATTGATTACGAATTTCAGCATGAAAATTTTGAAATATAGAGAAGACTTCAGAACGATTTTTCATTAAATATAATCAAGTACATTGTAAATAATTGTCAATAAAAGTAACAAAGTAATTGAAACCTAAAACAGAACTAATACGACTGGGACCCCATATGTCTGAGTGAACAAGTTCAAATATAGATGTGGCCCGATTATTGACACTTTTAGGAAAAGAAACATGAGGTTGTTTACCTAATTGACATGACTCACATTCAAAAGAAGACAAGGTAGAGAAACGAGGAACTAGTTGTTTGAACTTTGTAAGACTTGGATGACCAAGCTGATTGTAAAGGAGTTCAGTGGAAGCATCGGAAGTGAAGGCAGCGGTGGTTTTTGGGGTAGAGGTAGTACAATCCTTGCGACTCATATCCTACTCCAAACATCTTCCTCGTACGACGGTCCTACACAAAAATAAAGTCAGCCAAAAATAACACAATACATTTTAATTGTTTTGTCAATTTACTAATAGATATCAAATTATAAGGACACTCTATGGTAAATAAAACCGTGGTCAAAGGAACTGAAGGTAGAGGTTGAGCTTTTCCAATTCCTTTAATTACAGTTTGAGAGCCATTAGCTAAAGTGACAGTAGAAAGATTTGGATGAGAGGAAAGGTGAGAGAAAAGTTTCTTATTATCAGAGATATGATCAGAAGCATCAGAATCATGTGCTGCTTTGGTTAAACAGGCAGTGGAAGTTCCAAAATGAAATGACTGTTGAGCTTGCTGTTTGGCGGCTTGGAATTGTAAATACTCACTTTAATCATATCCAGTTAATGTAATGGAACTGAGTGTTTTATCAGGTAATGGAAGGAGTCTATTTCTACCAATCTGGACTAGATGAGCAACGTTGCGGCTTGTGAACTGATTTTGACTAACATTTCTGCCTATATTGATGGACTAATGTTGCGGTGGTCGGCCATGTAATGACCAATAAGTGTCTCGAGTATGACCACTTTTGTCACAATAAGTACAATGCGACTTTGAATTTTTGCCTTTCCATTTCCTGTTACCATTGTTACCCTATTGATTTTGTACAGCTAGCACAGATGACTCAACTTCATTAGTGTCAGAAACAGATATGCGTAATAAACGTGCACATACATCTTCCAAAGTAGGGATGGTTGAATTTGTCAAAATCTGATCTCGTACATGCCCAAGATCTTATTATAATCCAATTAAAGCCGAGATCATACAAAATTTATTCCTTTGTTTTTTCTGTTCAGCAACATCATCAGATATGGGCATGATAGAGTCGAATTCGTCTTTTAATGTTTCTATTTGTCCTAGGCTAGTCATGTCTTGGTGATTTTGCTGGAGATGAACTAAATTAGATACAATTTTATATATTCGTTGTATATCATTAGTATACAACGTATGAGCTTTAATCAATACTTTGCAACAGGTTTTACAAGATTGGAATAAGGCAAGTAGTTTTGGGTCAAGAGAATGCTATAATAAACTACACAATTGTGCATCAATTTTAGTCCAAGTGGCTTTGTCTTTTGTGTCTATATCACTAGCATTTTTAGTAAGGTGGTCATCATATCCTTGACCCATAAACCAGAGTTCTATTGATGCAGACCAAGACACATAATTGTTACTGCCTTGCAATTTTAGGGGGAATTAACAATAGAAGAGAAAGGGGTTTAACACCTGGGTTTGAAGATTCTCCAGTAGCAGCCATTAGTAAAAAAAATATTAGAAAACCACTTAACAGCCTGAAAACCACTAAATAAAACTGAAAACCTTTGGTCAGAAAACTGAATTGTCAAACCAAAAAATCACTGGTTAGACCACTTATCATCTTGGAAACCACCAAATAAAACCAAGAACCATTGGCCATACCGAAAATCGAATGATCATACCAAAAAATCACTGGTTAGACTGAAAAATCGAACGGTCAGACCGAAAAATCATTGGTCAAATCGAAAAACATTGGTCAGATCGAAAACCATCTGTTGCCTGAGAATATGAACACTGGGTTGTGCTCACCGTGGCTGGTCAACGCCAGTAAGCAGAAATCCGAGAGCTCGAGACCACCGGAAGCCCTCTGACGCACCGACGCGTGTATCGATGGAGGACTGACAGTGGTGGCTCATGAACGTCGCTGGCGAGGATTCCGGCGATGATCTTCTGGTTCTATAATCGCCGGAAGATGGCGAGTCCCCCTGTGGAGTAAAAAACTGAAATTGGTTGAGAGAAATCAGACTGTTTGAGTGTGTTAGAGAAATCATAAGAAATCAGAATCGTTCTGTGATGCAGAGAAATTGGGGCTGGGGCTGGGGCTGTTTCTTGTGAAGGAGAAAAATAACTTGGGAACATAGAAGAAGAAATCAGACCTAACTAGGCTTTGATACCATGAAGAAATAGATAATAGAAAGAAAAATAGAAAAGATGATGAAGTTTTTCTTTTAATTTGTTTGATTGTTCCTTTAAGCTAGAGTTGTATTATATACACATAATTTGGGCTAAATAAGGAAACATATGCAAAGGAATATAATCATAAATTCTATGCCTATAATTACTCAATCATAATTCCTAATTGTTAGCATAATCATAGCATATTATTCTAACAATTCCAGACTAGAATGGAGATGAATGTCTTCGTAGGTAGGAAATCAACAAATGAGAAACTAACAAAAAAATTGCTTTCCTTCAGATCAAATTGTACAGAAGATTTTGTTTAATCCTCTAATGCCTAATTTCTAGCAGTTGAAACCAATCCTATTGGAGAAATTGTTAACATCACTAATTCCTCAATGTACTCTTCATCTTTGTATTTTCTTTTGTACATTTTTGGATTTTGAAGGGCAATAGAAATCTTAGATTGTGATTTTTTTTTTTAATTTATTGCATAAGGTTGTTTTCATTATCAAGTATATATATATATATACTGTAAAAGTTAAATTACAATCTTATTAGGATCTATATTAGAATTGAAATGAATAGTATTAAAGAAAATATTGTATTTAGTAAATTACAGAAAATACATATTTATATCACTTCAGTTTCCAGATAGTTTTGCAAATCAAACTATCAGTTTAGTTAATCAACTCTTTTGAATATATTTGTTTAGTTTCTGTTCAGTTTTTGCTCACCTTAACTGTTGTAGCTTTAATGTTTTTCTTGTTTCAATTTGTACACTTAATTATACTCTGTTTGGAACAAAACAAAATGTTGAATTCATTTCGAATTTTATATTATTTTAAAAAAATTATTTTAATTTTATGAATTCAGTTATATATAACTGATTATAATTAAATCAAATTTCATAAAAATTGATCCTTAATGTTAAAAATTAGATTTCATCATGTACTCAAATTCATTTCATAAATCTCATATTAGTTCCCTAAAATAAAAAGTCAGAGCTACATATATTGAAAGAAAATCTCCATTTACACGCTTCTAAATTAGACCTGGCAAACGGGTTCTCATAGGTACTCGCGAGTATGAGTTTTTACGGGTATATCTAATGGGTATGGGTACAAATTACCTGTTTTTAATGGGTATTAAATTATCATATCCATATCCATCTACTACGGGTAGGTACCCATTCATATTTTTAATTTTTTTTTATTTATCTATTGTCAATTCTAAAAAGATAATTTATTTCAAAAAATATTATATTTTTAATATAAATTTTGTCTTTCTAAATTTTATCTAAGAAACCATTTTATAGTCTATTTTCAAATTTATATAATCTTGCACAATAAAAAAAGATAAGTATATTTTCAAACAAAACAATTCATTTTTCTTGATTGTAATCTCAAGCTTACTCTCATTATCCACCAATAGAAAATATAATTAATTATAAATTTATATTATACCAATGAGTTATATATATAGTTTTGAATATCTATTTAAAAGTTTCAAATAATAACAAAACAATACAAATTTAAAAGTTTTAAACAA
>CANXYC010058732.1:0-28022 GCA_948193065.1 Aleurites moluccanus
GATTCCCCCCCCCCCCCCCGACACTTCGCGTATTGGCATTTTGAACCCGAAACTTAAAACTATTTATCTTTTTATCCCATTTCAATTCTGAA
Source organism: Aleurites moluccanus (assembly GCA_948193065.1). Taxonomy (NCBI): domain Eukaryota; kingdom Viridiplantae; phylum Streptophyta; class Magnoliopsida; order Malpighiales; family Euphorbiaceae; genus Aleurites; species Aleurites moluccanus. Next base: position 93 of record CANXYC010058732.1, read on the forward strand.
ACAATATTTCTTATATTTCTATAGATTTTGAGTCTAATGGAGATTTAAAAATTTAAAATTCCAAACCCGATCATTAATCATAACGTCGACGTGCTTACCTATCCACCTGGTCGATGTTTAGCGATTTATCAAATCGCACAAGTATGATGTTCTAATGTCTAAATCAACTTTATTTATGCTTAAATAACATATATTCAAGGTTATATAAATGAAATTTGAGGGTGTTACACTCTACCCTCCTTCAATAAAATTCGTTCTCGAATTTTAAATTATACGTACCTCAATACTGGAATATAATTGGATATCTTGTTCTCATATCCTGCTTACTCTCCCAGGTACATTCATCCATCATCTGGTTCTTCCATAACACTTTAACCACTGGGATCTCTTTCTTACGCAATCGCCTAACTTGTTGATCTGTTATCTTCACTAGTGTCTTTTCATAAGTCAAGTCTTCATCAACCTCAATAGCTTATGGTTCCAGGATATGTGATGGATCAGACACATATTTACGCAGCATGGAAACATAGAACACTGGATGAACGTGGCTCAGGTTTGGTGGGAGTTCCAACCGATAAGACACATTGCCGACCTTCTCTAATATCTCAAATGGCTCGATATATCTAGGTGATAGATTCCCTTTCTTGCCAAATCTCATTACACCTCTTGTAGGTGAAATCTTCAATAATACATGATCACCTATAGCAAAATGAACATCTTTTCTCTTCGGGTCTGTATAACTCTTCTGCGGCTAAAAGTTGCCTTCATCCTTTCTTGAATAATGGGGATTTTCTCCATGGTTTCTTTGATTAATTCAAGACCTTCTAACTATTTTTCCCCTGGTTCTATCCAACGTACAGGAGATCTACATTTCTTACCATACAATGCTTTATATGGCGCCATACTAATAGTTGAATGATAGCTATTGTTGTAGGAAAATTCAATCAAAGGCAAATATTGATCCCAATTCCCTTTAAAATCAAGCACACACAGCCAAAGCATATCTTCCAATATTTGAATTGTACATTTTAATTGCCCATCTATTTGTGGATGAAAGGTTGTACTAAAGTGCAATTGAGTACCTAGTTCCTCCTGAAACTTCTGCCAGAACCGTGCAATAAATTGAGTCCCTCTATCTGAAATAATAGTTAATGGTATGCCATGATGTCGTACTATCTTGTCAACATATAATTGGGCATACTGAGCAGCTGTGTAGCTAGTTTTCACTTCTAGGAAGTGAGTTGTCTTAGTCAATCAATCAACTATTACCTAAATAAAGTCATATCCTTGTGAAGTTCTAGGTAAACCAACCTTAAAGTCCATGGTTACCTCATCCCAATTCCACTCTGGTAGTTTTATCTCCTGCAATAGCCCTCATGGCTTCTGATGTTCAAATGTAACTTGTTGACGAGCAAAACAAGTGGAGACAAATTGAGCTACATCCCTCTTCATATTGGTCCACCAATAATGCTCCTTTAAATCATGATACATCTTCGTTATTCCAGGATGAACACTGTATAATGCATAATGTATCTCCCTCATAATTTGCTCTTTAAGCCAATCTACATGGCACACATAGTCTTTTCCCACATTTCAGTACCCCATTATCAATAGTAAATTCTGGGGCTTTCCCAGTTCGAACATCTTCTTTTAACTTTAATAACTGAGAATCTTTGTCTTGTGCTGCCTTAATCTCATCAATTATGGTTGGCTTCATATGAAACTGGGCTATAAGAGGTTTGTTTCGATCCTGGGTTCCCAATTCAAAATGGACTCCCATATCCAGTAACTCTTTCACTTCTTTGATTATTGGTCTCCTTGCAACTGTAATGTGAGCTAAACTCCCCATAGATTTCCTACTCAATGCATCTACCACAACATTAGCTTTACCTGGGCAGTACAATATCTGGCAATCATAATCCTTCAACAGTTCAACCCATCTTCACTATCGAAGGTTTAGATCTTTTTGTTGCATAATATACTATAAACTTTTATGATCTGTATAGATCTCACATTTCTCCCCATATAAGCAATGCCTCTAAATCTTTAAGGCAAATACAATTGTAACCATTTCTAAATTGTGTGTAGGATAATTTAACTCATGTTTCTTCAATTGACGAGAAGCATAAGAAATTACCCTCTTATCCTACATCAAGACACAACCAAGTCCAACCCTCAAAGCATCACAATATACTATGAATTTTCCATTCTGTATTGGCAATGCCAACATTGGTGCTGATATAAGGCACAATTTCAAAGTTTGGAAGCTCTTTTCACATTCATTAGTCCATAAGAATCTTTCTAGCTTTATGGTCAGTTTAGTTATTGGAGCTGCAATTCTTGAAAAATCTTTAACAAACCGCCTGTAGTAACCAGCCATACCTAAGAAACTCCGCACTTCTGTTACATTAGTAGGTCATGGCCAATTAACTACAACTTCCACCTTCTGTGGATCCGCTTTAATGCCATCTTTTCCTACAATATGACCAAGGAAGCATACCTCAGTAAGCCAGAATTCACACTTCGATAGCTTAACATACATCTTATGCTCTCACAATATTTGCAACATTACTCTCAGATGCTCTTCATATTCTTCCTGGCTTCTAGAATAGATAAGAATGTCATCTATGAATATAATGACAAACTTATCCAAATAGGGCTTGAATACCCAATTCATCAGGTCCATAAAAGCAGCAGGGGCATTGGTTGACCTAAATGGCAATACAAGGAATTTGTAGTGACCATATCGAGTTCTGAAAGCAATTTTAGACATATTTTCATTCTTAATTCTTAATTGATGATAACCCGATCTAAGGGCAATCTTGGAAAAATAATTGGCTCCTTGTAATTGATCAAACATATCATCAATCCGGGGCAATGAATATTTGTTTTTGATGGTCACTTTATTCAACTATCTGTAATCAATACACATTCGCAATGAACCATCCTTTTTCTTAACAAAAAACACAGGAGCATCCCACGATGAACTACTAGGTCTGATAAACCCTTTATCCAGCAAGTCTTGCAACTGCATTTTTAACTCTTTTAATTCTGTTGGAGCCATTCAATAAAGTGGGATTGAAATAGAGTCTGTACTCAGATAAACTTCAATCTCAAACTCAATCTCCCTCTCAGGTGGTAAACCTGGCAAATCTTCATGAAACAAGTCTGGAAACTCATTGACAATCGGAATATGATCAACTCCATTTAAAGTTTTCTGAGTATACATTACACTTGCCAAATATGCAGGATATCCCTTACATAGGAGTCTCCTTGCTCTAATAGTAGAAATGAATTTAATTCCCAAATCACTCTTATCACCCTGATATTCAAATTTTTCATAACCCTCTGGTTGAATTTTAATCTTCTTTTCATAACAGTCAATTACCGCATGATAAGTGGTTAACTAATTCATTCCTAATATCACATCTAATTCTAGTACAGGCAATTCTACTAAATTAATTGGTAAAATTCTACCCTCTATATCTACTTTACAACCCGGGTATTCATATTTTACCTCTATGCTCTCACCCAAAGGAGTAAATATTCCTAAGGGTATTAACATTAATTGTTTTTCAATTCCCAATTTAGATGCAAATTTGGGTGATATAAAAGAAGGTGTGGCACCAAAATCAAACAATATTTGTGCTAATTCACAAAACAAGAATCTTACCTATTATTGTCTTGCTTGATTTTTGAGCTTCCTGAGCATTAACTGCAAAGAGAAAACCTTGCCCTCTACCAACTAGTGCCTAACCACTAGTCTGTCCATGTCCTGAACCTCTACCTCTGCCTCTGCCCCTTATGTCTCTCTGGTCATTTCTACTCATTTGTATAGTAGGTTGTGAGGTTGCTGCACTAGTTTGTTGTTCTCCCTACATTGGACAATTCTTCACATAGTGACCATATTGGCCACATTTTAGGCATGCACTTGTTTATCTTCTACATTCACCCCTGTGCCTCTTTCCACAAAAATCATATATGGGAACATTAGTTGTCTGCACTAGTGGTCTAGATGACCATTGTGAAAATTTGGATGCAGATTGCCCTGTGGTACCTCTACCTTGACCTCCTCTTTTCCCACCTGTCTGTGGTCTCTACTCAGTTCTAACTGATGTAGTCTCTATTTGTCTCTATTAAGAACTCCCTTCACCTCTTCTCTGCTATCTTCCATTCTCAATCTTCCTTTTATGTTCTCTTTTCATTCTTTCTTCTTTATATTTTTCTTTCATTTGGACTGCTTGATCAACAATCTTGGATAAAAAGGTAAACTCAGTAGATAATAATGCATTATAAAGAGGAGTATGCAATCCCCGTCTAAACCTACTGATCAAGTCTTCTTCGGTAGGTACAATCTTGCTGGCATATTTAACCAGCCTGATAAACTTATCGGCATACTTTTCTACACTCAAGTTGCCTTATTCCAACTGTTCAAACTGAATTATGTTTCTTTTTTTTTTTTAACTCCCCTTGTCAAAAATTCATCCAACAATGCAACCCTGAATTGTGCCTAAGTAGGTGGTGCATCACTATATAATTGTGTCTCAATGTGCCTAGAAAACCAAGTCCAAGCTTTTTCTTTCAATAATAAACCAATAACATGGAAGTCTTCTTACCACCTTCTCTATTTCCTCTAGAAAATTAATAACTTCCTCAACTCTTCCACCTTTATATTCTAGCAGACTCAGCTTCAGAAAGTTAAGCATGCTGAGTCTACCCTCATCAATCACTCTGTGACCCTCCTGTACCACTGTCCCAACTGGTGCAACAATAGGTGGCAAAAGCATTGGTGGAATAACTGGTGGAATAGCTGGTGGTGCAGGTGGTGGAATTACCTATCTTTCCCTTCTCAATTCTTGTAGCTCTCTTCTCAATTCTAACATCCCTTGCATCACTTCCAATCTCCAGGGATCTTCAGCTTCCCTGGTTTCCTTTGTCCTTCTCCTGGACCTAGGAGCTTCTTCTGATTCCTCTATGACCAATGACTCATTTAAGGCCACTTCTGTCTCTATAATGGGCTCTTTTAATCTCCTAGAAATAGGTTCAACAGCCCATTCACGTTCTCCTGTAGACATCTTAATCACTACAATAGACAAACACAATCATTTAACACATATAGTTATCGCAGAATAAACACATATTTAATGAATACAACAAATGACTAGACTGAATTTCCTAGGCTCCATGTTTCACTTATTCCTTATTCACACATATCTATATGCTATTAGTATAACTATGCTCTGATACCAACTCTGTCACATCCCACTTTTGGAATATGACGGTTCTAGGATGTAGGAACAACATAAGGCTACCGACACCCATAGAACTCTTCTATAACCTGTAAACATCACCTGCTATTGTTAACACTGGTTTCTCGCACCCCTCAGACTCATGGCAAGCCGACCGGCACTCACTGGAACCAAGCCCACACTCAGACAGACTCAGAAACGTGTCCAATCGAAATCGGACCCGAGCCACCACCCTTAAGCCAGGGCGGTGCCTCCCTGACTAGGAGGCGGTGCCGCTATGGCCTGCCACGCCACACTTTTGCTGCTACCCTCCTTCTTTAGCCATGCCGTCAAAGGCCATGGCGGTGACGCCACCCCCCTCCGATGGCAGACCCTTTGCCTATAAATACAAGGCCCTTCCTTCATATTTTCTACACTGAAATCACTTGAAGTTGACTTTCCTTCTTGGATTTCCTTTATTTCTCTCTCATAAACCAATTTCTTCTTATTTCTTTAACTCTCATTGAGTTTAAAAGAATAACCAAATCGGGGCGAGTGGAGCCCAAATTTCTTTAGTTCTCTTTGAGCTAAAGAAAGACCAAATCTAGGGCATGTGGAGCCTCAAAATTATTTCTAACAAAATCACCCAGTTGATTTGTTTGTTTTATCAGGTAAAAGACTGTCTGACTGTCTTCCCGGGCCTCAAACAATCCCCAGTGGAACTCTGAGCCAGGGTAGCAATTTGACCGCCATTAATCCAGCTACCAATCAAAAGTAGAGTTTTGATCCGGGCAAGCAATCCTACCGCCACCTTCCCAAATAGCAAAGGAGAAGGTATCATTCCCTAAACTTTCCTATTATTAATAGAGCGTCAAAATAGGCAAATCTCCTTAATTTTAATAGAGCGTCAAAATAAAGAGTCCAAAGCATGAGAAGTTGGGCATAAAATCAGCCCTCCTTCGCAAGAAGGGAGAGCTGCGTGGGTTTTGATTCCTATTCAATAGGATACGCAGGCCAGCTATCTAAGAGCTTCAAATCTAAAGAGGTCAAAGCGACCTATTTTCCATTAATTAAATGCTTTATTGATTGTGTTATTCGGGGAATATGTGATCGACCTAGAACACATAAGAGCTAGAGTTGATATCCCATATTTTTTATATATTCTTGGAATGTAATAATTTACTTACCGCACACTAAACTGCTTTACTACTTTATATAAACTGCCCATGCATATATATATATTTCATTCTTTAAACTGTTCATGAAAATGCTTTAAACCAAAGTTAAAATTGGAAGCCAAGTTCAATCGAAAACCTAGTCCCCGAATCCTCTTTGGTTTTAAAGGCTAGTGCACTTATTTTTTTCCTTGGGATAAGATTAGAGTCAAATTGGGTTTTTACCTTAAATTTTCCCAACAAAAATATCTTAAGGTGGCGACTTCAAAATGTCAAAATTATTTTCAAATAATAAGGTGTTAAGGTTGTCTCGATGCGTGAAAAATCATCCTAAAAAAATGAGAGCGCTTTCCGGTCCTCCCGTGATCGAGGAAGAGGGTGCTCGGGCGAGGCCTCATAGCTATAACATATCTATATCCATATAATCAGCCTATATGTCATCATTTGTGATCATATCTGATCTCAACACATCTCATATATATAAAATATCAGTAACTAATAATATTACTAACCATACTAAGTATAGTCATCCTAATAATTTACATATCCATGGAGCATCTAAAATATATACAAGGAATATATACAAGTTCAATATTTACATTATTATAACAAAGCTGAATCCACTGATGAAGAAATCTTAGACCAGCTCTATTCCTGACCTGAAAAGATAAACCACTAAAAGGATGAGTATTTTCATACTCAGTGAGTTAATATATATCTTATCATACATTAAGCTAGGTAGGAAACAACAAATGAATAGTATTAACAATTGATTAATGGATAGCACATTAAAGGATCAAATAAAGGGAAATGATTTATAATCATCAAATATAGATGTATAGGAACTGGAAGAAATAATAACATGTATATATAACAGATACTGGGTCATGAAATGCATATCATTATCAATATAACATGTAAATAGCATAAGGTGGGTCAGACCCTATGGCCAAGACCATAACCCTTCCTAGCTAGGGTATCACTGGAATTCATTATACACAATGCTAATGGTATTTACCCACTACCCCATCAGTAAGGTAGCTCTATCATACAAACATTAGAATAGGCTAAACACATTTAAGCACATTTAAGCTGTTTAGGCAAACAAACACATATAGGATCATTATCCTTAACAATGGAACATTATAGTATAGGAAAAATGCCACAAAAGTCATCTAGGATACAAGTTCAAAATATGTCAAGAAGACACATTTACACTGCTGATAAAGAACGTCACCCATTTTAACAAATTTGGTAACAATTGGATTCTTAAGGAATTTAATAAAGGTCATTTCGTCGATCACTTGGTGTGAACCACTTTAGGATTAAATAAATATAGTTTTGGGACATATTGATCAAAATCCAAAGTTCACAATTCAAGCACCAATGGCACCAAACAGAAAAGCATTATCAAACAGGTTTTATATACATCAATAAACAACACAATCAGAGCTTGAATTCAAGGAAAATTCAAAGGAAACTCAAATGAAACACTTTGGCCAAAAAGTTGCAGGAATTTAAATGGTTTCAAGTTGATAAAATAAAGGTTTAAACATGCACAATAATATACATATAACTCACCAGAACCAACGAATTGATCATTTACGCGATAAAACGCCGTTTTGCCTATAACGAGCAAAAGCAGTGTTCTTCGGTTTTCTTCGATTCTACAATTAATTTTACCACATATGTAGCCTTTAATGGATGCTAACTAACATATTTAAACATTAGTTAGAATTATGGGATCCTATACAGAAAATCCATTTCAAACATAAACATAGTTTTAGGTTTTCTCCAATTTCAATCCAATCTTGAAATCTATCGATATAATCATGTTTATAATCACTTATGTAGCTTAAATGAATTAAACAAATGAAGAAAACATCATCCTCACCTGAATTCTTCAAGTGGATGAAATTTAGGTTGGATGGTTCTTCAATTTCTAGCTTCAATTTCTTAGAATTTTCAATGGAAACTAGCTTAATCGGTAGTTTAGCCGAGTTTTCTATCGATTTTGCTTGAAGTTTGGATGGCTTTGGTGGAGTTTTGGAGAAGGAGGTGACTTTGCTATAACAATGGTGGAAGGAGGATAATTTTCAGATTTTTGGAGAATTAGATGGCAATTTATATTAATTAATTTTCAGCTAATTCAATTCCCCCCCGAACACTTCGCGTATTTGCATTTTGAATCCGAAACTTATAACTATTTATCTTTTTATCCCATTTCAATTCTGAAAGAATATTTCTTATATTTCTCTAGTTTATGAGTCTAATGAAGATATTAAAAATATAAAATTTCAAACCCTATCGTTAATCATAACGTCAATGTGCTTACCTATCCACCGGGTCGATTTTTAGCGATTTGTTAAATCGCTCAAGTATGATGTTCTAATGTATAAATCAACTTTATTTATGCTTAAATAACATATATTCAAGGTTATATAAATGAAATTTGAGGGTGTTACAATATGATGAACATTTCCATTTCCTATCATGTCTATTATGGAAGCTAGGATAGTTAAGGCATTAGCAAACTGATTCTTAGCTCGAGGTAAGAAATGGAAAGATGATTCATGAAAATTCTCCACTAGGTCAGTCATGCGTTGATGGTAAGGAACCAAAAACTCTTCCTTTATCTTCCATTTACCAAGAGCTTATAAAACAATCAAATTAGAATCACTATAGACCTCCAGATTATCAATCATCATGTCAGTGGCAACCTCTAAACTATATATGCAAGTCTCATATTCAACTTCATTATTCATCACCTCAAAGGCTAACTTAATAGCCATGGGTAAATGATACCTATTTAGTGTGACTAACACTATTCCATCACCATAACCCTTATGATTAGCTGCTCCATCAAAATACAATTTCCATGCTTTCAGCTATTTTTCAATATGTTCTCATCCGGGAACTCAGGCTTAAAGGGTTTGTCATCTATTGGGGTAGCAGCCAATTGGTCACCTATTGCACTCTCTTTGATATCCTTCCTTGGAACATATTTGAGATTAAATTTGATATCAAGAACCGACCTCTCTATAAACAATTTCAAGGGGCTCTTATTAGCAAGAACATGCATAGTGTATGAACATAAATAATGTCGTAGCTTATGGCATACCTAAACCAAAGCGAGGCACAGTTGCTCAATTTGGTTATACTCGAGATCATGAGCAAGCATGTGCTTACTCAGGTAGTAAATAACATTCTTTTTATGTGACTCTGTGGCATGTTGAGCGAGCATTGCCCCTACAGCTTCCTTGGTCACAGAGAGGTGTAACAACAAAGGTTTTCCAGGACATGGTAGTTGCAAAACAAGAGGTTTGAGCAAATACTACTTGATTCTTTCAAAGGCTTACTGGCATTCATCATTCCACTCCTTAAGAACTCCTTTCTTTAACAACTTAAAGATAGGTCCATAAACATCAGCTAGTTGGGAAATGAACCGACTAATGTACTGCAAATGTCCAAAAAATCCTCTAATCTATTTTATTGTCTTAGGAGTCGGCATCTCCAAAATGGCCTTTGACTGGGCTGGGTCTACTTCTATCCCTTTATTGCTAACCATATATCCCAAGAATACTCCTGAAAATGCATCAAAAACACACTTGGTGGGATTCAACTTTAGATTGTACTATCTTAATCTAAGGAAGAAGCGCATTAATGCATCTATATGACCCTCTGTCATTTCAAACTTGATAACCATATCATCGACATACACTTCTACATCCTTATTGATCATGTCATGAAAGATAGTTGTAGCCATTCTTTGATATGTTGCTCCCGCATTCTTCAAACCAAAAGGCATGACCTTGTAACAATAAGTGCCTCATTCAGTAACAAAAGCTGTCTTTTCCTTGTGAGGAGGATAAACTTGTATTTGATTATAACCCGCACATAAATCAGTCAAGGACGCTATTTCATATTTGGCCATGCGATCAACCAATAAGTCTATATAAGGCAAAGGAAAATCATCTTTTGGATAGGCTTTATTCAGGTCTTTGTAATCCACACACATAATTACCTTCCAATCTTTTTCGGGCACCGACACTATGTTGGCTAACTATGAAGGATAAGTGACAGGCTTAATAAAATCATTATTTAACAACTTGACAATTTCCTCTTTGATCTTTAGGGACCATTATGCCTTCAACCTCCGTAGTTTCTTCTTTACAGGCTTCATATCTTCAAGGTTGGAATCTTATGGATAGCTATACTTGGATCGACACCCATCATGTCTTCAGGTTCCTAGGCAAAGCAATCTAAAAATTATTGAATTGCTTTCACTAAAGAAGTCTTATCATAAAATGATGATGCAATGAATGTGATTTTTAATTTATCATTAGTGCCCATATTTATTGATTCCTTGCTTTGTTCCTTTTTTTATTTCATTTATTTATTTTTCTTCGGATGCCTCATTTAGATTGGATTCATGGAGAAAGGAAGACACAAGGATATAAGAGGAAAACTCAAAATTTTTATTGCTAATAAAGGTTCCATCCTCACAGATTACATCAAAATTGAAAGAAGAACAAGGAAGATTCTTCATAGACTTTAAAAAAGAAAAAGAAGACAAAGACTTTGTATCTGACTCTCACTCGGGCTCGGACTTTACTTGGAAAAGGGACACTTCATCAAAGCTAGGAACCTTCTCAATATGCCTGTTATTGGGTGCAATCAGAGTTGGATGGAGGAGCTTGGTAGGGTTTGATTCTACCTTACTTCCAATTTTGACGACTTGCTCAAAGAGAGTAGCTTCCATATTTTCCTCTCAATCTTGGTCCAAGGAGTAGATGGGTTCACAGCCTTCTAACCTGAGCCTTTCTTTTTAGCCTCAGCTCTCCTCTTAGCCCTTAATTCAATCTCATTTAGGTACTCTTTGGTGGGCTTATAGATAAGCTCACAAGGTGGGTTTACTATTGGACTTTCTTTGAAAGAGAGTACCCCTTATTTGTTCTTTCCAAGACCTCTTTCTTACTCAATAAATAGATTGGTGTCAAAGAAGAAACCAAATAATGGCACATTATTTGGCTCAGGTTAGATTCCCATAATGGGAGGATAACTGGGAACTTCACTTTTCCCATGTGTGTCACTCTTGATAGTGATAACGGCAGTCTCATGAGGAATATATGCTTCGATTATGTGTTCTGGATTTCAAAGGTAACTGGGATCAGTAACTATCGTTGATTGAGTTTTCCTATAACAACAGTTATGTAATACCCTATATATATGCATAACATGTTTTCATGAATAAAGTTTTTAGTATATGGATTAAAATTATCGAAATGGATAAAGATAATTTTAAAAACTCAGTTAGAGCGAAAATAAGAAATTTTTCGAAAATCGTCGGTACCGATATCGCTGCCGTAAAAATAGCAGTACGGTCAATGGATGAATTTTTGAATTTGGATTAAGGGTAAATAATTATGTATATTCATGTGTAAATACAGTAAAAGGAAAGAGGTAAAAATGTTTAAGAACACTGATAAAGTAAGCGATGGCAAAATCGTAAATAAAGGGTACTTTTGGTGAATAGTGGAAATTAGATAATCTGAGTTTCAGAACGGCTCTGAAACTATTTTTATTAATTAATATTAATAAAAATATTATTTTTGAACACTCACTTTGAATTCCAATTCCTACGAAATTATCGGAATAAATTACAGAGCGAAAAAGGACCAAAAGCAAAATTTGAAAAGTTGGAGGACCAAAAGGGTAATTTTTCATTTTTGTCTTAGTATATAAGCATAACTTAGCCAAAATTTTCTGCATTTTGTTCTTCCTATCCGTGAGCAATTTCCTTTCTTCCCATTTGATTTTTTTTCTTTGATTTGTGAAGATAAAGTGATGGAAACTTGATTTTAATACCATACAAACATTATTCCATTAAATTAAGCCAAAGAAAATTAAGAAAAATTCAAGAACAAAGGAAGAGGAATTTCGGCCACTTTGAGGTATTTTAGGTAAATTATTTATTTGTTTGTTTTTATGGTTTAATTAGGTTAATTTGATGGTAATAGGATTGGATAAATTGTTTAATTGCATCAATTGATGCATTAAACAATTTTCCCCAAGTTTCAAACCCTAAAGTGAAGTTGTAAGATTGGAATTTGAGTATATGAATTAGGATATGTAAATTGGCTATAAAATAAGTTAATTGGGTATTAATTGGTGTTTAATTGATGTTCGTATTGTTGTAGAAAATTCGATCGGAGAAAATCATCGATTTTGGCCTATATCGAGGAATTGAGGAATTGGGTAGCAAATCGAGTTTGCTAGGTGATTTGGAGTTCTAGGTGAGTCTCTTATGCATCAAATTACTTGCCTAAATTGTTAAAATGCCATTTGGAATCCAATTGTGAAAAATGCCTTTTTGCCGAACCTTAATTGTGACATTTTGCCTAATTTTGTGCTTTGGTGTTGGACTTGTTTTCCATGCCAAATTGTTATGTTTGTTGAAGATTATTGAGTTATGGTTGTTGCCTATAAATTGCTTTCCATGTATATGTTTATTGATAATTGGGGCAATGTCAATATTGCACCAAAACCATTCCGAAAAATCCATAGGCCAACCATTTGAATGCCACCGTCGCCAGCGACAATGGCATGCCAATTGCATCAAATTTTTGGCCGTAAATGACCAAATTATATTTGTTCTCATTTTTGGTCGTTAAACCTTTGGTCATCATTTAATCAATTATTATTGATGTCTTATTGACTTTATGTCACGACCCAACTTGGGAGCCGTGACGGTCCTGGGGTACAGGTGATGCCTAAGCTACCAGTACCATGAAGAACTCAATTATCTATATGGCAGGGCAAACAATTCTATAACAAGCTCAAATATAGCTTGATAATTCTATAAAAATTTGGGCAGCATCTCCTTTATATAAGGATTATGCCCAGCTGAAAAACATACAATAAACACTTCTAAAATACTTCAACATCTATACTTAAATCATTGATCCCTCTAGATCTCCAATATAAACTCGATATATATATATCTGTATATCAAATCATTTCCATTCGTAGCATAACATATATATATCCGTAGTATAACTTATATGAAAATCTATAAAGATGCAAACACACATATATACATGCCATTTCTTAGTTTACAGTACCATGGAACCTCTATACTATATAAATATTTACATATACTTTTGGAACTAGAATGTTACATGTTTCAAGTATCAAAATTCCACGGCGAGGATAAGAAGTGCCTATGGAATACGCCTCACTACAGACCTGAAAATGATAATCACTAAAGGGGGTGAGTATAAAAATACTCAGTGAATCCATATGTATAAAAATGTAGTAGATGTTCATGATACCATGATTGCTCATGAAAGATTTGTAGAATCAAATAATATAGCAAATAAATAGTAATACAAATATCTATATAAGTATCCATATAAATATTTGTATCAATATTCATATAAGAATCCATGTAAGTATCTAGATACATATCCATATAAGTATCTGTATCAATATTCATATAAGAATCCATATAAATATTCATATAAGTATTCATATATGATAACCAGTGAAGAAATATTAAGTATCCAATGAATGAGTCAACGCACATATGATATAACAAGATTGGGTCACATGAAAAGTACAATTGTACTAATATAGCACAATTATAACTTTTTACTATAATCTTCAGCACTATCTTGTGCTTAATCTACCATACGTAAGAGTGATCGACTCTTATGGCTAGAGTACGTCCTTCCCCTTTAGCTAAGGCCAATTTAAAAAAAAAATAGTGTGCACACGGTCGATGGAATTACCCGCTACACCATCGAGATAGCCCTGTTATAATACCATATGGGTGTGTCTCCATATAATAATATAAATAGCATAAAAATAACTCATATAGCTGTAGAACAATCCTATATATAATTTGTTCTATTCTTCATTATATATATATATATATAATGAAGAATAGAACAAATTTGAGTAATGTCAAAAAAATGCCCGGCGAGCCCCGTTGCGCTGCCGCAACTGACACTCGTCGTTACGGGTCCGTTTTGGGATTTTTGTGTAGTTTCTGGTTAAGTATGTTACCAATGGATTTAGATGGACCATGAGGTACCATTTTAAAACTTAGTTCAAGACTGGAAGATTAGTCTAAGTGGTGGCCCAATTGGCTTTCTGGATTATATTTTATAGAAAGACAAAGTTTAGGTCATTTTAGGTTGTTTCGGTGGGCTTATTTACGGGTCAATTTGCACTTTAGGTACTGTACGATAACAAGTGCTGGTTTATCAGTCCAAATGACTTTTCAAATGATATATGATGCAAATCATGCATGATTATACATAAGGACTCACCTTAGTCACAATTCAACCACTTTGTCCCCCAATGCACTGACAGTAGCCCTAGTCGGCCTGCCGTCTGACACTCCGAGCTAGAGTTATCGATGGTTCATCTATTTTCACATATAACACTCCGGTAAGATGTAAAAATATCACAAAACACATTATTTACATAAAAACACATCAAGCATACATTGTGTGCACTATCAACCTCACTTTGCACAATTTATACATTTTCCAATCCTTTATGCACCCAATACATTCTATCACCACATTTGACCTACATTTCACATATTCATCACTTATATATTATATTATGAACTCATATACACTTAGTTCACCATTTCATATAAAACCTACACCATTATTCAAGTTCACCTTTCAAGTACTCACATCAATCATCTTTTACATATTTAAACCTATACATTTCCATTACTTATACCATTAAACCATATTTAAACTTTACCTTTCAAATTGCATCAACCTAATACATTAAACTAATAAAGTCAATATTGTTCCACCTAAATGCAATTCATTATATTCATCCACTTTTCAATGCCATTTCATCAAATAACATACAAATGCATCAAATGTATAACCTTCATCCATTAAAACCTATTAAACATCAAATCATCAAACCATTATCCATACTTCATCACATTCAGCCAAACTAGAATTCCATCCAAATGGAATTCTTTTCATCAATTAATCACCAATTCATTACACACATCAAATACACCTCATTCCATCATTTAAACCTATAAAAACACCAAAGTATCAAATCATCCATAAGCACCTCATGTTTCAGTCACTTTAGTTTTCCATTCTAATGAATTTGTTTCAATCATTTAACCTCTAATTCATGTTATATACATCAAATAAACATTATTTGAACAAAATAATTCATGAAAACAAACACTTTGATTCAAAGTTCTTCCTATTAGGGTTTCCATTCAACTTTTTGAATTCCTTCCATCCAAAACATGTTTTGAACACTAATAAACATCAAAGAACATCTTAAGAACATATTTGAATCAAAAGAACCACAAAATCAATCACTTACCAAAAGTTCTTCAAAAATTTCAAAGCTTTGATTCTTTGACTTTTCTTGTTTTTCCTTTGAATCTATGGATATATTTGTGTTTATAATGATAGAATTAACATGTTTCCATCAAAAAATGAAAGAAAACAACAAGGTATGACATTCATCAATGGTTGCCGAACCATGAAAGGAAGAAAGAGAAAACTTTGGCTGAAAATTTGGCTAAGGAAGATGATAAATGGTGAAGGGGTGGGAAAAATTTATGTAAAAAATCAAATGGTGCAATCCTATGCTTTGAGCTTATGATAGAAATGGTGAAACCTAGCTATCCAACCATCCATTTCTTCATCTTTTCATCCAATGGTTAGATTTTGATAAGCCTAAATTGATACCATAGGCTTGCATACACCATATAATTCAATAATGCAAAGGAAAAGACCAAAATATCCTTAGTTCAAATGGAAATCCCAAATTGAGCAGCTTTGCCTAGGATTATTTTCTACCGGGTTTAATTCTCCAACAATTATTTATTTAAACATAATATCAACATTTTCAGTCCTAATATTCTTTTCTACCTTCAAATATGATGTTAATTTCATAAAAACTCGAAGGGGTGTGAAATGACAATTTTGCCCCCAGTTCATTAAAAACTCAAATTTTCCCGATTTTGTCCTAACAGCCTTTAAACCACTTCTATGCATACAATCACTTCATATAACATAAATATCTATCAATTTCATGCATAAACACATAACATTCACAAGTTCAAATTAAAGAAAAAAAATTTTCCCCTAAGTTCCCCTTTATGGTTTAGATTAGTTTATAGGTGAGGTGTTACAATAAGTTATTTGCTAAGTTCTCCATATGTGAGTTTTGACTTCAAAGTGTTTGTTTCCTTAGACATGATTGAGCAAGGAAGGGCTTAAGGTTGATACCAGGAAATTGGATGCAATTCTTGATTGGCCTACCAACTTTTTAAAAGTTAGAGGTTTCTTAGGATTGGCAGGTTACTATAGAAGGTTTGTTCAAGACTTTTCTAAGATTACAGCTCATTTGACTAAGCTTACCAGAAGCAAATGAAATTTCAATGGATAAATGCATGTGAAGGGAGTTTCCTTTGGCAGCTCACATCAGTCTCATCAGTGTCATAGAGGCTTGAAGGTGGCGACAGCTCAGGGATCACTAGCAGATTCGCCAGTAAGAGGGGCTAGATCTACCAGGCCTTCTGGGTGGGTCCACCATATCTGCTTTGTTGGGATTTTCGTATGTATTCAATTTCTCATTTGATTGTCCATCTTTTTAGCTTTTCAAGCTTTTGAGGGCCTAGTTAAGTCTGATATGAATTTGTTTGAAGTCTAGGGGTGTGAAAATTTTGTGTTCACACGGACAAACCTTTTCTCTTTTATTTTTCTATAACTCTAGAAGCTATGGGTGCAATGCTCGCTCAAAATACATCTAATTCCCATAAAGAAAATGCCATTTACTACTTGAGTAAGTGCATGCTTATACATGAACTCAAATACAATCAGATTGAGAAGTTGTGCCTAGCCCTAGTTTGGAAATGCCATAAGTTACAACATTATTTGTGTTTATATACCATGCATGTTATCGTTGATAAGAGCCTCTTAAAATTTCTTATGGACAGGTCGATTCTTGATAGCAAAATGGCTTGATGGATGGCAGTTCTTATGGCATTTGATCTGAAGTATGTCGCATGAAAGGCAATCAAGGGAAGCATCATAGCTGACCAGTTAATTGTAGTACCTATACAGAGTAATGACTTTTTTGAACCTAAATTTTCATATGAAGATATCATGGAAATAGAGCCAAAATTATGGAAAATGTATTTTGATGGTGCAGCTAATAGCAAGGGTTTCAGAGCTGGTGTTGTCTTAGTTACACCATACGGGGATCATTTTCCCATGGCTGTTAAACTAGCTTTTGAGATAACCAATAATAAAGCTGAATACGAAGCATGCATATGCAGGTTAGAATGCGCTATCAATATGAGAATTGATTACCTTGAGGTGTATGGGGACTCCAAGTTGATTCTCTCCTAAGCTCTTGGTAAATGGAAGATAAGAGAAGAATGCTTAATGCCTTACTTTCAATGAGTAAATGATCTCGTGAAAAGCTTCCATGTATTATCTTTCCATTTCTTACCTCAAGAATCAGTTTCTTGATGCTTTAGCAAATCTGGCTTTTATGATAGACATGATGGGTACTAAGATTGTTCGATCGGTGGTCATTAAAGTATGGCGACAACCAAGGTATGATACTATTTGCATGCAGATTTAGCTACCTGATGGGAAGCCATGGTTTTGGGACATATTCCATTTCATAAAATCTCAGCAATATCCAAAAGGGTCATAAAAATCAGACCACTAGATGCTAAGGCAACTTATTGGTAACTTCATCCCAAATTGTGATATGCTGTACAAAAGAGCATGTAATAATATCCACCTCAGATGTGTGACGGAAAAAGAAGATTAGTAGATCATGGAATGGGTTTATGGTAGAGAGCATAGACCGTATATGAATTGCTTTGCCTTGGCAAGGAAAATCATGAATTTGGGATACTTTTGGCTAATTATGAATGATGATTGTGCTAAGTATGTACAAAGATGCCATAAGTGTTAGATTTTTGCCAAATTACAGAAAGGACCTCCTATTCCACTACAGCCGACTGCAACTCCCTTACATTTACAACTTGGGGAATAGACATCATTAGTCGAATCAATCCAAAATTCTCAAACGGGCATGAATATATATTAGCAGCGATTGACTACTTCATGAATTGGGTGGAAGCAACCTCCTATCAGATGTTGAATGCTAAAAAGGTAGCATAATTCATTCAAACCAATTTAATATGTCTATATAGGTTACCTTTTGAGGTCATAATAGACAATGGCTCACATTTCTAAAAAGAAGTAGTCAATTTGTTCAAAAGGGAAAAGATCCAGCATCACAAGTCTTCGCATTACCTTCCATGGACAAATGGGGCAGTTGAAGCAATAAACAAAACCCTCAAGACTATCCTGCAAAAAATGAATATCTGTCATAAGAATTGGCATGAGCATCTTCCATATATGTTGTGGGGATATCAAAATTGGATCATAGGGTATCATGATTAGCTAAATGCTGTAGACAAGAAAAGGATAGATGCCTTGTATTAGATTCAGGTTTATCAACAGAGGCTTGCCAAACATTTCAATAAAAGGGTGACCGATAGAGGGTTAGAAGAAGGAAACTTGGTCTTAAAGGAAATCAGAGCTCCGTTTTATGATCCAAAGGGAAAGTTCCTACCTAATTGGGCTAGTATGTACATACTCAAAAAGAATTTGTCTGACAGAGGAGTCATACTCATGGACATGGATGGGAATGAATTTTCAAATTTGTATAACCTTGATCAGCTAAAAAGATACTTTGTATGATAGTGAGTTATGTAAATAGAATTATGAGGACCTGATTCTGCTGAGAAAAGAATTAAAGTATAAAAGTGTTACAGAAATATATAGGCAACACATTGTGAGTGTCCAAAGCATAAAAAATCATCATTTTTTGTACCAAAGTTAATTGACTCTTGTTCGCTAAGTTGAAAACCTAAATAAGGTAGCTTAGGAAAAATTAAAGCTGCTCGGCAAGTTAAAAACCCAAAAGGGCGGCTCAGGAAAAATTAAAGCAATAAAAAAGAAAGAAAAAGAAAAGAAAAAGAGAAAGAAGAAAAATAAAATAAATATCTCATTTTGACTATCATGTTTGATAAAGTCATGAATCATCATCCCAGTTATCATGGATTCATGTCTCGTTTCATTACAAATCATAAAAGTCAAACTCTATCTTGTTTATTTCATTTAAGAATTAGTGTCATAATAAATCCTATCTTCTTTTATTAAAGTCCAAACCAAATGTCAAAAGACATGCCAAGTTAAAATAAAATCCTATCTAATCCTAGGCGGACAGAAGCAAAGAAAAAAACCAAAATCCTAACTACAAGTCCTCATCCTCCTAGGATGGATATCTCTATCATCATCTGAGTCATCATCAGCTGGCCTTTTTCCAAGTTCTTTATCAGAAGCTATACCTACAGTCCTTTTCTCCAAACCTCTGGTACCAAGAGTCTTCTTATCTGTCTCTATCATCTTTATCACTCTGCCAATAAATGTCTCTGTGGCAGTCATAGCTCTGTCATATATCTCCATCCTCGCCTCTAACTCCTTTATCAAGGTGGATCGTCTAACCTTCTCAGTACGCCAAACTGAAGTAATGAACCATGCATCATACCCCTTTAGTCTATCTGACAAGCCAGCTGGTCTAACAAATTGTATAAACCTCCTCCAACCATTCAGTATAGCCTGGGATATTGTAACATTAATCAATTATATAGGGAAAACAACTCCTTCTAGTGGAATGTCCTGAGACTGACCCGTTTGCCTTAAAATCCTGGTACCCTGATAGAAGGTTGTTAGCCTCATGCCCATTAAGTACACCATCCTATAGCTGAAACTTTTCATCATAAAGGAATGAATCTCATACTAGGTACAATACCATAAAATATTGTTGGGATCCAGCTCCAACAACCATGCAGTTTACTCTCTTTATGAGTCAAAGTAGATCAGGGTTTTACGCATACAATACCTAGTAGCAGAATAGGGTAACCTGTTTGGAGGACCAACTACCTAAAGATGATCCTTTAACAAAACCTAAGTCATCCCAAAATAGAAGTTAGAAATAAAAAAAGGGTGTAAACAGAAAAAGAACCAAGGGAAAAGATGAAAGTGTTACACCTTAAGGATGACCGGGTTCATAGACCAGGATCCCTGCACTCTGTAATTAACATCCAAACTTAGAAGGGTCTCATCCAGAATCAGACTTGCTATGGTACATCCCTGCTCCATCCAAGCCACTAGTCAGGAGGACTGAAAAATAGACATCTAGTAGTCAGACAAAAAACTAAGATCCTCAAGGTCCTGGAATTTTGCAATCACTGCAGCAAGGTTAACATGATCTCCATGAGCCATGGAACTAGCCAAATCATGTCCTAAACCAAGCAGCTTCCTAAAATAAAGGAAATGCCTAACCCTAGACTCTGGAATAGCTAAAGCAGCATCCGGATGGCTGCATAAAATAACACTAAACTCTTCTAAGGTGGGCACTTCCTTTCCATGCTAGCTCCAAAGTGAATTACATGGTCAACAAGATCCCAAAACTACACACAAGCATTCAGAAAGTCCCAATCCACTTTTACACCACTCAGGTTCAAAATATAACTAATTCCATACCTATCTAAATTAATCCTATCAACTTTGTCTAAGTTCTTGGTCCATAGAAACATGTAGTGGATCAAGTAAGGTTTTATGAGAAAAGATATTAATTTTAAAAAGCAGAGAAAAAGAGCAAGAAAATTACTAGAAAAGAAAAGTAGTGTATAATGACTTTTGCGCAAGAAACAAGGCATTAAATAGACAAAAATTGAACCAAATCGGACTAGGATGTTGGTGGCACCACAAGCATTGCTTAGCAGCAGCGACCAAGCTCATTGGCTGCAGCACTATACATAGCTGGAGGTACCACCACTGACACAGCTGCCCCTTGGAGGCAGATCCACTCCTTCTTGGCAGTAGCACCCATTTGTCTTAGCGGCAGCTCTTCCTCTTGTTGATGGCAGTCCTGATTCTTTGAAATTTTGACCTAAAAAGCTTCAGAACATAAACCCCAGGGCATTTTTGGACATACATTGTATAAATTTTAAGCACATTATTGCATTAAAGTTGCATAAGTTTTGCACAATAACATAAAACATCAATTGCATAAACATCCATTCAATAGACAATGCATAACCATCATAACATGCATACATCCAACATCCATGAAAGCATAAGAATATAAGCATCATGTACATGTCAAAAGTTCAGAAAAAATAAATAAAACAAAAAATAGAAAGCAACATTGGAATCTCAGTATCTCCTCCTTCGGCGGCAAGGATCCTCCTGCAGCAGCTTTGCCCGGGATTATTTTCTACCGGGTTTAATTCTCCAACAATTATTCATTTAAATATAATATCATCATTTTCATGTCCTAATATTTTTTTCTACCTTCAAATATGATATTAATTCCATAAAAACTCGAAGGGGGTGTGAAATGACCATTTTGCCCCCAGTTTACCAAAAACTCAAATTTTCCTGATTTTGTCCTAACAGCCTTTAAACCTCCTTAACTCATATAATACATCATAAAACATGCACATATGTTCAAATTCATGCGTAAACACACAACATTCACAAGTTCAAGTTAAAGAAAAAAATTTCCCCCTAAGTTCCCTTTTATGGTTCAGGTTAGGTTTAAACTGAGTTGTTACATTCTACCCCCCTACAAATAAATTCATCCCCGAATTTACTTTAAGGCTATAGGGTGGAATAAAAACCTAACACATCAAATAGGTGGGGGTACTTGTGCCTCATCTCAGTTTCACTCTCCCAGGTACATTCCTCTACATTTCTGCTACACCGCAGTACTTTAACCATTGGAATACTCTTATTCCAAAGCTGTCTAATATGATGGTCCACAATCTATGTTGGGCCTTCATCATATGATAATGTTTCATCAATATCAATCTCTTAAGGTTGAAGCACATGAGATGGATCTGACACATACTTCCGTAACATAGAAATGTGGAATACTGGATGTACATGTCCCAGATTCGGTGGAAGAGTTAATCTGTATGAAACATTTCCAACCCGATCCAATATCTCGAAGGGTCCAATATACCTAGGTGACAACTTGCCTTTATTCCTAAATCTCATTACTCCTTTCATAGGAGAGATCTTCAGAAATACCTGGTCACCCACTGTAAACTGTACATCTTTTCTCTTTGAATCTGCGTAGCTTTTCTATCTACTAAAAGCAGTCTTTATTCTCTGCTGAATAATAGGAACTTTCTCCATTGTCTCTCTGATAAGATCTAGTCCCTCTAACTACTTTTCTCTTGGTTTCATCCAACATACAGGTGATCTGCATTTTCTACCATACAATGCTTCATATGGTGCCATTCCAATGGTAGAATGGTAGCTATTGTTGTAGACAAACTCTATCAGTGGTAGAAAATGATCCCAACTGCCTTTTAAGTCCATCACACATAATCTCAACATGTCCTCCAGTGTCTGAATAGTTCTCTCTGACTGTCCATCTGTTTGAGGATGGAATGTTGTGCTGAAATGCAATGTAGTATCCAATGCCTTTTGGAATTTCTGCCAAAATTTGGAGGTGAACTGAGTACCTCTATCAGATATGATTACTGATGGAACCCCATGCAATCTTACAATCTTATCCACATAGAGTTGGGCATACTGTGCAACTCTATAAGTTGTCTTTACCTCTAAGAAATGAGCTGACTTTGTCAATCTATCCACAATCACCCATACTGAGTCATACCCTTTCTGTGATCTAGGCAAACCCACCACAAAATCCATTATTATCTGTTCCCATTTCCACTCTGGTTGCTGGATCTCTTGAAGCAAACTTGAAGGTTTTTAATGCTGAAATTTCACTTGCTGGCAAGCTAAACATTTGGAAACAAACTTTGCTACATCACCCTTTATGTTTGGCCACCAATAAAGTTCCTTCGAGTCGTGGTACATCTTTGTTACCCCCGAATGCACTGTGGAAGGAGAATAATGAATTTCCTTCATGATCTACTCTTTGAACCCTTTAACATCAGGAACACATAATCGACCCTTATATTTTAGAACATCTCCCTCAATAGAAAAATTAGGAGCCTTACCATTTTGAACTAAGTCTCTGATCCTAACATACTGTGGATCTTCATTCTGGGAACTCTTTATCTCATCTAGTAACAAGGATTTCACTTGGAATTGGGTTATCAAAACTGTTTCTTGACCCTGTGTTTCCAAATTCAAAGTTAAACCATCAACCATTAACTCCCGCAATTCTTGTACCAGTGGTCTTTCTGAAGCAATCACATGTGATAAGCTTCCCATTGATTTTCTACTAAGGGCATTTGCTACCACATTTGCTTTCCCAGGGTGATACAAAATCTGGCAGTCATAGTCTTTTAACAACTCGACCCATCTTCTTTGCCTCAAGTTCAGTTCTTTTTGCTATAAGATGTACTATAAACTTTGATGATCAGTATAAATCTCACATCTCACCCCATACAAGTAATGTCTCCATATCTTCAAGGTAAAGATCACTGCTGCTATTTCCAAATCATGGGTGGGGTAGTTCACTTCATGTTTCTTTAACTGGCGGGAAGCATAAGCAATAACTTTTCTATCCTACATCAATACACAATCCAAACCAATTCTCGAAGCATCACAGTATATAGCAAAACTGCCTGCCTCGGTAGGAAGAGTCAACACTGGTGCAGTGGTCAAATAGGCTTTAAGAGTCTGGAAACTCTTTTCACATTCATCATTCCACTGAAATTTCACCTATTTTCGGGTCAACTTTGTCATTAGTGCAACAATTCTGGAAAAGTCTTTAACAAATCTGCAGTAATACCCTGCCATACCAAGAAAACTCTGGATCTCTGTGACTGTAGTGGGACGTGGCCAGTTAGCAACTACTTCTACTTTCTGTGGATCCACCTTTATACCATCTTTGCACACAACATGCCCCAGAAATACAACATCTGTCAATCAGAACTCACATTTTGAGAACTTTGCATATAGCTGATGATCTCTCAATATCTGTAATGTGATCCTAAGATGCTCCTAATGTTCCTCTTTACTCCTGGAATACACCAAAATGTCATCAATGAAGACAATAATGAATTTATCCAGAAATGGTCTGAACACCCGATTTATCATATCCATGAAGGTTGCCGGAGCATTTGTCAACCCAAATGGTAGCACCAAAAACTCATTATGCCCATATCTAGTTCTGAAGGTTGTCTTTGGAATGTGTTCACCTTTAATCCGCAACTGATGGTACCCAAATCTCAAATCTATATTTGAGAAGAAACAAGCTCCCTGTAACTGATCAAACAGGTCATCAATCCTAGGCAAAGGATATTTATTTTTCACTGTCACCTTATTCAATTGCCTGCAATCAATACACATTCTAAGTGATCCATCCTTTTTCTTTACAAATAGCACTGGTGCTCCCCTATAACACCTTAGCCTAAACCTAACCTGAACCTTAAAAGGGGAACTTATGGGGAAATTTTTTCTTTCATTTGAACTTGTGAATGTTATGTGTTTATGTATGAAATTGATAGATATGCATGTTATATGAAGTGATTTTATGTATAGAAGTGGTTTAAAGGTTGTTAGGACAAAATTGGGTAATTTTAAATTTTTGGTGAACTGGGGCAAAATGGTCATTTCACACCCCCTTCGAATTTTTATGGAATTAACATTATATTTGAAGGTAGAAAAGCATTTAAGGACATGAAAATGATATTATTAAGTTTATTTGAATTATTGTTGGAGAATTAGACCCAGTTGAAAATTATTCCCGGCAAGCTGCTTGATTGAGGAGCTTTATTTGAACTAAGGGCAATTTGGTCTTTTCCTTTGCAATATGGAGTTATATAGTGTATGCAAGCCTATGGTAACATTTTAGGCTCATCTAAATCTAACCATTTGATGAAAAGATGTAGAAATGGATGGTTGGATGCCCAGGTTTCACCATTTCTATCATAAACTCAAAGTATAGGATTATGCCTTTGATATTTAAGCTTGATTTTTCCCACCCTTTCATTTTTGTTCATCATCTTCATCATTCACCAAACACATTTTCTCTCTCCTCCATTTGTATGTTTCGACCAACCTTGATCCAAGCTTAAACTTGTTGTTTTCTTTCATTTTTTTTATGGAAACTAGTTAATTCCATCATCCTAAACACAATTATAACCATAGATTCAAAGGAAAAACTAGAAAAAGTACAAAATAATCCTTTGAAGATTTTGAAGAACTTTTGGTAAGTTATGGATTTTGAAGTTCTTTTGATTCAAATGTGTTCTTAGGATGTTCTTTGATGTTTCTTAGTGATTAAAACATGTTTTGAATGGTTAGAATTCAAAAAGTTGGATTGAAACCCTAATAGGAAGAACTTTGAATCAAAATATTGTTTTGATGAATTATTTTGTTCAAATGATGTTTATTTGATGTGTATAGCATGATTAATAGTTAAATGATTAAAAGAAATTCATTTGGATGGAAAACTACCTTGGCCAAAACTTGAGGTGCTTAGGGTTGGTTTGATATTTTGGTGTTTTATAGGTTTAAATGATGGAATGATGTGTATATGATGTGTATGTACTGAATAAATGGTTGATTGATGGAAAGAATTCCATTTGGATGGAATTCTAGTTTGGCTGAATGTGATGTAGTATGATAATGGTTTGGTGCTTTGATGTTTAATAGGTTTAAATGAATGAATGTTATGTAATTGATGTGTATTAATGTTGTAGAATTGAATGGCATTGAAAAATGGATGAATGGAATGAATTTCAAATTGGTGGAACCATATTGAGTTTGTTAGTTTAAGGTGTTAGGTTAATGTGTTTAAGAAGGAAGTGTTTGATTATGGTTAAGTGTTGAAAATGATGGAAATGTATAGGTTTGGATATGTAAACAATGATTGATTTAAGTACTTGAAAGCTAATTTTGACTATGGTGTATGTTTGATATGGAATGTGGAACCAAGTATATAAGAGATGTTAATATGTTATATAAATGATGAATATGTATAATGTAAGTCATTTGTAATGATAGATAGGTGTTTATGCATAAAGGTATGGAAATAGTGTGATTTGTGCAAAGTAAGGTTTATAGAGCATGGTATGTATGCTTGAGGTTTGTTTATATGAATTGTGTGATTTGTGATGTTATAAAGTCTTACCGGAGTGTTATATGTGAAAATAGGTGAACCATCGAGAACTCTAGCTCTGAGTGTCGGCCGACAGGCCGACTAGGGCTACTTTCAGTACTTTGGGGGCTATAGTGGTTTAATTGCATAAAGGTGAGTCCTTATGTATAATCATACATGATTTGCATCATATATACTATAATATTTCATTTGAGCCAATAAAATAGAGTTTGATACCTAAAAACACAAACAGTGCAAATTGGCCCGTAAATAAGCCTGCCGAAATAACCAAAAATGACCTAAACTTTGTCTGTCTATAAAATGAAATCCAGAAAACCAATTGGGCCACCACTTGGCCCAATCATCTAATATCGACCTAAGCTTCGAAACGGTACCTCATGGTCCATCTAAATCCTTTGGAAGCATACTTAACCAGAAACCACTCAAAAATTTCAAAACGGACCCGTAATGGCGAGTGCCAGTTGCGACAGTGCAACTGGGCCCGCCCGGAATTTTTTAGACATCTTCAAAATTTGTTCTTTTATTCTTCATATATGTATATATGATTGTTCTACAGCTATTTAAGATATAAATATGCTATATTTATAGTTATATGGAGACATACTCATATGATATTATAACAGGACTACATCGACGGTGTAGTGAAAAATTCCATCACTGTGTGCACACTGGTGTTAAATTAATTGACCCTTGCTAGAGAGGGTGTAATATTCTCTGGTATTAAATAAATTGACCCATGCTAGGGAGGGTGTAATATTCCTTAGTCATAAAGGCTGATCCCCTTTGCGTGTAGTTATTTATGTACTGTATTATCATGCCTATTATAAACAATGCAATTGTACTTGTATATGACTCAATCCTGTTATATCATATGTGCGTTGACATTGGATGCTTATATGAATATTGATATGGATATTATATGAATAGTGATATATATACTTGTTATATTCTTCATTTGTTATCTTATATTGATTCTACAGGCCATATATGGGCAATAAAGGTGTTATTGAGCATCTACTGCATTTTTATACATATGGATTCACTGAGTATTTTTATACTCACCCCCTTCAGTGGTTATCATTTTCAGGTCTGCAGTGAGGCCCGAATTCCATTAGCACCTTCTATCCTCGCCTTATAATTGTACTGTTCAGTGACATGTAAATTCCAATCCCAAAAGTATATGTAAATACTTGTACAGTATAGAGGTTCCATGGTACTGTAATCTAAGTAGTGGCATGTATATGTGTGTGATTGTATATAGTGTGGTTTTGCATATATTTTTAGTATGCTATGTATGAATATAGTTGATA